>CM021528.1:1875119-1888825 GCA_010994315.2 Pisaster ochraceus
TGCCCCTTCAAGAGCGAAGTTCAAGGCCTATTAAGGTGCTTGCTTTGTGAACCAAACGGCAAGTTAAATACCTACTCTTTTAATAATAAATGCCAAAATTGCCTTTTCTCCTCTACTTAAATTATATATACATGGCTGAACATTCTATCCACCAGACGCATTAATACTAATAGGCAAAATATTCTTGCCCATGAACATCAGCTTACCCATCCTTTTTCAGCATGAATGGCCTTGACTGCTCTTCCATTGCACTTGTTTCATCCTTGGTAACTCCCTTATTCAACGACTTCGACGACTCATCTGTTAGTTTCAGTTTTGCCGTTTTACGAACAAGATTATCACTTCCATTGGTCAACTGAGTATGCACCTCTCTCTCGTGTCTGCTCTTGTTTGAAAAGTTCACAGAATTTTGTTTAACCTCTCTACTTTCCCTCAGTGTTTTCTGGTTCTCTTGGACAGCTGTGTGAACGGCAGGTCTGTCATGCTTCGTAGCAGATCGTGGGTTTCCACTCTTTGGTTTTCCAGATAACGTAACGCCAGCATTCACAAGTTGTTTCTCATTGCCAACATTAAGTTGCTTCTTAATCCGGTTATTTGAAAGACCTACGTTTGCAGTACTCTTTCCAACAGCGTCTTTTTCAATGACCGGTTTCAACTTTGGGTTTGCATTCTTGACAGTTGCTGAAGTTGCTTTTAGTTTATCTTTGTGTTTACCAATATCAGATGAGGAGGTTGTATAGCTGGACTTTGAAGACGGGCGTGGAACTTTGGCGCTATAAGCAGCTCTGGCCTGTGCTGTGCCAGTTCTTGGCTTCGGAACTGTAGAGTTTGGATTCTTTTTACCACTTGCTTTTTTCTCTGAAAGTTTAAGCTCATCGTCTCTGAATAATTTTTGAAGATCCGACTGGGAGATGATGGCAAACTCTTGTCCGTTGATTGTTTGACTTTTTACCTTCGTTGAAGGATTCTCTTCTTCAGGTTCTGATGGTGTTTTGTGTTCTTGATGGAGCTCCACCACAGGATTTAGCTAAAGGAGTAAACAAAATGCAAGTTAATTAAGTAATATTTGTAATTTGATTTTTTTCCTTCACCACTTCACAACCAAGACCTGCAATCCATAAACAATGCCCTTGGATAAGTTTAGTTTTAGTTCCCGCTAACTGATAGTACAAATGGCAAAGGAATTGCACTGCAAAACATTCCGCTTAATTCAATTTCTTTATAATGATCAAACACATTAATGTAAAATCTCATAAACAATCTTGTTCCACACCTGATGCTTCACAGAGGCAAATGTTGCCCCTGGGCATTGCCTTGGTGCACCTTGAAACACTTCCAATAGAAATTTCCAATTTCCTCCTGGAGGTGCCCTTTGCAAATGACAAAATGCCTTGGTGCCCTTACCCTTTCAGGAACGAAGCTTAAGACCTTGGCTCAATTTCCTAGAGCTGCTTAAGCACAAAAAGTAACCAAGAACATAACAATTTTGCGTACCAGACTAAGGTTACCAGCAAAAATACCGTGTCACATGTTCAAGTTGCGACTGGTATCCTGCTTAATTTTGCATATCACAAATAGCAATACTGTTGCTTTTATGAAATTGGGCCCCAATGTCTTTGTTTGTGCTATCTCTGCTTTTATTGTGTTAACTAACCAACCGAATCTGAAAGGGCAAAAGTAGTCTGCACCCATTTTGACATAATGAGAAACAGTATTTGTTTCTACTATATGCAGACTGGGAATATGACAACTAAAGGGACGGGGAATAGTTTCACCTTCCTCTGGAGCTCCCTAGCCTTCTGGGCCTTCACCAAGGCCAGCTCCACCTTAGCAAGAGTCTCTGCATCCTCTAGTGATACGGCATCACCATGGTTACTGACACTGTCATCTGCATGAGAGGAAGGTTTTGGTGATGGTTTTTCTTTAGGAGGCCAGGGTTGATGAAGAAGAGGGCGGAGATCCAGACAGACTCTCTCACATAGGCTTTGGCTGGTTTCAATGCACTGGTTGACATCGGCAATGAGTTGTTCAACCCTTGTTTAGAAAAAGAAATATAACAGTTTAATAAATGATTTGATAGAAGTTCTCACAATTAAAATTTACTGTTAGTGTTATTATTATTATAATTATCGTTCTGGTAATGAAAGCAAGGGATGGATCCTCAAAACAATTTTTAGCACTGTAACGCGTCATGCCTGAAGATACTTATGCAGAGAAGACCATGAAGAAATGCAAGTTTCATATGTGGGAGGAAAACCTGTAATTGGAAAAAAATATTCAATTCAGTCAGGACTGAAAACCAATTTGCAAAGCTCTCTGGTCCGTGATTTAAACCAGGGTCCTCCAACAAATGATGATGGCCGGCCATGGTGCTTTTTAAACCACAGAATTTTACGCTTATGGCTCATAGAATCATGTGCACCATAAGCACAGAATTCTGCACCAGTAAGCGGTGCCATGCATGAAATTGGACCCATGTGTGTGAAACTGAATGGCTGGGCCTGGGTGGGATGGGGGGAAAAAATATAGCGATAAAAAAAACACCTCATTTAAAAATTAGTCATTCACATCGCAAATACTCCCCGGTTGATTTCACACAATGACAATGGTCCGATGTGGAATAGAAACACAGACAAACAGTGCTCCCTTTTCCTTCCCACTGTCCACTGAGCCTTTCGACCTTTGTGCGAAATCAGCTGGGCAGGAGTTTTATTTATGTGCATTGCTCAAAAAATGCAAAACAAAATTTAATTTTAACAAATTTTGATCTTGGTCCTTAATTTTAATTTTCACCAACAAAACAGCAGCCAGAATTCAAAATGGATGCTCCACGATCTCAAAAGGAAAACCTCAGTGAAACACACATCTTGAATTATTATTTTACAAAAGAAGTTATAATTTATGGTAAAAAAAAACCAAGAAACTAATTCGTAAATTGGTTACCTGTCAAAACTTTCCATGGCCGAAACATTGATACTAGCGCCCTCTGTTGGCTAGAAGCGGTTGGCACTTATTTTAGATGGTACTTGGCGCGCCGTTACTTTTAATGGGAAAGGAACCATTTGAAACGTGAACGCGCAATCGCTCTTTTCCAACCATCTCCCATTGGCGTTTGCACGTGTAAGACTTTTCCCTCTACTTTCCCGACTTATTTATGTGCGAAATTGTTAATTAAATCATGATTTGTTTGCTTTTTATAAATATTAAATATATAAAGACTTGTGTAAGTAAACCATTTAAGGATGATGTTGTCATTTTTGATAATTTTTACTGAAAAGTTATGCATGTGTGGGACAGTACGTTGGCCAAAATTGTGAATAAAAAAGACGCCCTCTTCCGTTTTAAACTAAAAGTAACATTAGGATCAATAGATATCTATTCTATTTTAGGGCCATTTTTATAGATACACTCACAACAAGTTTAATCAATTGGTTTTGATGTTATGTTATTTGAGTTGAAAGGGAATGTCTTTTGGGAATAACGGAGCTTCACAAACATAATTAAAGTGAATATATATTTGGGATCTATCTTTTTAGTTTTTTCAACTGTTTTTCTCTGTATTCATTCATTTGAAAAAACGCAAAGCTAAATGGTAAAGGTTAACTTGTATTTTTAGACCCTAAGTTTCCATTAATATGCGCCATGTTGAATCTGACCTGTGTGCCATGGTGCATTGTTTATTTTGACTGGACATTTACACAATTTGTAACTTTCCGCTCACGCTGTGCGTCAAGTGTGAGTATCATGGTGCAGAGTTAACAATAAACTATGTACCACGGCACACAGGACTCCTTCTACTGCACGCTGTTTGCTGCTGGTTCGTGTTCCACAGTGGTGCCGCTGTGTATGATGTTACAGCCTTGAATAAAGACTACTGACTAGAATGGCAAAGACAGTTTGTCGTTGCTCAAAACACAGAGCCACAACGACATTAGTAGTGCGAACCACCCTTACATGTGTCACGGTACTATATCAGTTGCTAAAAGAAGTTTGGCACTGGCTAAATTTCCTCTGAGTTTGTTTAACAGTTAGAAGTTTGAAACTTGACTCCATTTTTTCCGATGGTTCTTGTTCCAGGTTGATTCCCATCGCTTACCAGACTCAACAGCACAATGTCGGGAGGTTTGGACATATTAGCCCTCAAGGAGGCGGACGTGACTAAGTTCTTGGCTTGTAGCACCCACATCGGCGCCAACAACTCTGACTTTCAGATGCTACAGTATGTGTACAAGGTCAAGTCAGACGGTAAGACGTGGGGTAGAATTCTCCACATGCATTCTCTCATCTGCACTTTCGACCCATAGAATTATGTGCTTTACTTGGCTCTGTAAGTGCTGAATTCCGCAGCATGCAGGCAGAACAACGAAATTGGATCTGGCTGGTTTCCTCTTTTTCCTTCTTAAATAGTGCCATCGAAAACTGGCAAGCATTGTATAAAGTTTTGTGTGCTAACTCATTTCTTCATCTTTTGCAAAGATATATAGTTTTATAAATGGGATTGAAAATTGAAGTGCTCTCGTTGCACAAGTGGAAGCAGTCAAAATAGATAGCAAATGAAATGGAAGAGGGATAAGATCGATAATTTATGACTGTGATTGACTGACAGGTAGCCACATCATCAACCTGCGCAAGACCTGGGAGAAGCTGATGCTTGCTGCCCGTTGCATCGTGGCCATTGAGAACCCAGCAGATGTCTGTGTCATCTCTGCTCGCCCCTATGGACAGGTGAGGGGCACTTTGTGGTCATTCCGGGATGAGAAATGTCAGACTTTGATCTGAATTCAGACTTTTTCAAGTCTGCCTGTTAAACAAAAAAAAAGCTGTATTTTTCTCAAAATAAGATAAGTCAGGCTGTCCTTTGATCTACATCTCTAGTGCTGAGGATACTGTTCCTAAAAGCTTCTTGGAATCTATAACTCCAGGGATTACCAAAAGGTGGAAATGCCATAATTTTCAATGTAACCTCCTTAGATCTGGATCCCAGTTTCAGACTTTTTTGGTCAGCAATACTCGCCCCTAGTCATTGGACACACAAGGCAAATTTCACAAAAGCTGCTAAACGCACAATATTGTTTCTTTGAGACACTGGTGCTGTTTTCCCTCTTGAAGACCCTGTCAGTAATTTGTCCTCAATATTCTTGTTTATATAATGTTCAGTATTTTGTAAAACATATTTATTACTGATAAATGTGTACAGTGCTTTGATATTGTCATGGATATTGGGCAAGGTAAGCATATAGTATCAAATAATGATTACTGGGTTAGAGTTGATAATTTCCTTCAAGGCTACTAAGGCACCAAGGCTTGAATACCTGGTTCAACTTCATTTATTCATTGGTATTAATTTATTCCACTAGCGTGCCATCCTGAAGTTCTCCAGCCACACCGGCGCCACCCCAATTGCAGGGCGCTTCACCCCCGGTACCTTCACCAATCAGATCCAGGCAGCGTTCCGTGAGCCCCGCCTGCTGGTGGTGACCGACCCCCGCACTGACCACCAGCCGGTCCTTGAAGCATCCTACGTGAACATCCCAGTCATCGCGCTGTGTAACACCGACTCTCCACTCCGTCACATTGACATCGCTATCCCATGCAACAACAAGGTGAGCCAACTAAAAACACTGTTTGCATTACATTGCTCCAACAAAAAAGATCACGTAAAAACGTTCCCTGAAACAGACCTTGCAGTGTTTTCCACAAGTGGTAGGAAAGACGCTTTGTGTAGCAACCTAAGATATGTCTCAGGGCAAAACAATAACAATACTGGGTTCTTATATAGTGCCCCTCTAGGGACGAATCAAAGTGCACATTATTGGTTTTTCAACGGGTTAAGCAGAACTGTTTTGAAAGATGAGACCCATTTATGTAACACCTAACCATGATTTACAAGGTGCTGTGGTGCACATTATTGCCAGAAACACTGGGGCAAACCCCATCTCTTCGCGATGGGTTCTTTTATGTGCCCTACACAACAGCTTTATGTCCCATTGGAAAGACAAAGCAAGTGTCAAGACTAGGACCAAAACCTGCACTCTGCTGATGACCACGTCACGCCACTTAAGAAATAACATAAGTTTATAAACTTCTGTTCTCTCAAAACCATGAGAACCGTTTCACAAAGCAAGAAAAGTAGACCTTTTAATAAATAAATGAATACATATTCTTCTAAAATATTAAAATGTTTGTTTCTCTACAGTGAATAAATAATAATCTAGTCTTGCTCTTCCTTCATTTTCCTTTGCATCATGCAGGGTCCCCAGTCCATCGGTCTGATGTGGTACCTGTTGGCCCGTGAGGTCCTGCGCCTGAGAGGAACCATCAGCCGTGACATCCCATGGGACATCATGGTGGATCTGTACTTCTACAGGGATCCAGAGGAGGTAAGCTTCTGAATTAGGATCTTCACTGGACAGTCATGGTATACAGAGCAACAGCGTCATTCATTGCAACAGTGCAAAGAACCTGTGACACTTATGTGGAAAAACCCTATCGTGCACAAAGCAAACATGCAGGGCTCACCTTTGTCTTTTAAAAATCGGCTAGTAATCGCTACTTCTCAACTTGCCCTGTGGGCTACTAAAAACTGTGCAAAGAAAACAAAGAAACTGTATAATTTCGGTTCAAGTCCCTGTCTTAACACTTGACCATTTTTGCTTCGTCCTTCGGATGGGATGTAAAGCCCTAGGTCCTGTGTGTTGTGTAATGCACGTAAAAGAACCCAGTTACATTAATCACTAAGAGAAGGGTTTTCCTCAGTGTTTCTGGCAGTGGCTGCTGAATATGCCACAGCACCTTGTAAACCATTGTAATGTGTCACATAAATTTGTCTCATAATTCAAAACATAGCTCTGCTTATCCTGTTAAAAAAAACAAATAATGAGCGCTTTGATACACCCCTAGGGGTGTGGTAAAGCGCTATATATAAGAACCCAGTATTACTATCAAAGTGAAATGTGTCAGTACAACTTTCTTGTCTTGATTTTTGTTTTCAGGCTGAGAAGGAGGAGCAAGAGGCTCGTGAGAAGGCCCAGGCTAAGGAAGAACCCCAGGCACCTTACCAGGATCAGTGGGGAGCTCAGGGAGATGTTCCTGCCCTTCCCGCTACTCCTCAAGACCAGACTGGGGTCAAGGTTACCGACGTAAGTCTATTCTCAGTCTCTCATTGTCAAAGAAGCACAAACAAATTGTTCAAATTTTGAGTATAGACTAAGGGTGAACTACTCTTCAACGACCATAGTTGCCACAAATAGTTTTGGCGTTCCACTTTGTTGAAATGGTCATTCCCTGAACACATGACGTGTTTCTCATCTACATATCTATTTTAAGTCTGAAGTCCTCATGTGTTGCTTCAGAATTTTGAAGAAAAAAATTGCTTTTGTAAAAGTTAGATTATCGCTCTCATCATTCCCTCCTTACAAGTTTTTAGATTAACGTGTGCTCTTTTTTTTCTTCTTTTATTTCAACAGTGGGCTGCGGAGTCCATGACTGTCCCAGCTGTGCCCATGCAGCCGGCATTCACCAAGACCGACGACTGGGCTGCCACTGACCCAGCTGCTAAGGACTGGTCTGCTACCAACCCTGCCCCCGCCCCCAATGCTGGCGACTGGGGTGGTGCTGGAAACAAAGACTGGAACTAGACCAAAGCATACCCCCCCTATATCTTTCCAATCACTGAACCCCCCAAAAATCACTGGAACTAAAAACCTTGGAGACGCAGGATTCATCTTGCAAATAAAACTTGAAAGTCATCTTAAAACTTAATTTCAAAACCTGTAATGTACTTGGGAGACGGCGCATAAAATAAATGTCAAGATAAGTGGATGTCGAACCCAAGCTAAAAACACTTATGCCAGACAGTGTTTTATAAAGAATTTAGATTCAGGCCTGATACTTTACTGAGGCAATTTTGCCCCTTAACATTGCCTTGGTGCCCCTTTAATAGTCCCAAAGAAATTTACAATTTTTTTAAAGGTGCCCTTTACTAAAGGATAAAATGGCTAAGTTGTCTTTGCCCATTCAAAAATAAAGCATCAGGCCTGAAGATAATGGAAAATCATTGTATCTCATGAGTTCGGTTGTTTCTCCTGGTAGTTCTTTATAAGAGGATGTTCAAATTGGAAGGAGGGTTGAAGAAGTTGGTCACGTCCTCCTGAATTGTTAAGGAACAATTCCCGAGGTTTATTGCTTTGTGATGAGGCAAATAAAATGAAACCAAACATTTTATCATGTGTAATTTGGTGTCTTTATTTCAAATGTGATCTCCCATGCATCTTGTATTTAGAAATGATACCGGACACGGAACACGTAACCTTTGTTTACGAAAACAGTGACCGTGTCACATTCCAGGGCCTTTCTGGCAGGCACGATACTACACCGGTCAATGGGAAATTTTTCATTTTGTGTTGTACTATCCACATAAACTAAAGAGTTATAAAAAAGAATGAGATTCGAGATGTGCCCCCTTTCTTCAATGTCAAAAGTTGATACAAAATCAGATCAGGCAATCTCCATAAAATGTAAACGTTTATTTTTTTTCCAATGAGCTGTGTACAAATTGTGCCTGCAGGAACGAAGTCCAGGCTGTGGTCAATAGTGCTAACTTTTTTCTTTTCTTTTTATCAAGTAATAAACCACAAGGAAAACTGACTTGGTAAATTTAAAATAATTTTTTAACTTTTGAAATACTACAAAGTGAAAACAACTTCACCAAAAACCTTGTAGTAACTATTGATGGTAGTACAATATCCCTTACTGCTATTCAGCCAACAAGAAGGCAGAGCAGCCAACGTTTCCTGATCCTACAGAAAGTTTCCTGAAAAATAAACCATCTTTCCATGAAACATGTCCCTTTGAAACAATTTGCCACAAATTTGAAAATATCCCCGATTATGGAAACTTTTTCCCCATTAACGTTGAATGTAATTCTCCCTGATTGTTGTACAAAATCCCCCGATTGTAAGATGCAAATGCTGGAAGCTCTGCAAGTAGGTTATAAACTACATCCTAAATTAGCATACCATACCCAGTCCTATATTAACATATCATATGATTGCTCTTAACATACCACCATCTAATTTTTTAATTTACAATTTCACTGGAAAGATTATCATAAAAAAAAAGAAGAAGCAGCAAATTGCATTTCGGGCCCGATCTCAAAAGCTGTGAATCGGGGCGTGTCCAAATGAGCCATTTGTGAGTTAGATATGATTAATGTCTGGCACAATGACTTGCTTTGTCACATGTTACTGCTTGAATTTGAACTTCTCAGACTATCGAGTTGTTACCTCGCATGATATACAAACTTTTGCGTAGGTAATAAGAGACGGTTTTTAATGAATGTGTATGCCACAATAATAATAATAATAATAATAATAATAATAATATATTGTATTTGTATAGCGACTACTGCAGGCCAGCCCCTAAGCGCTTAACATTCAGTATTTCCTGCAAGGTATTTGGGGCTACGTTTGAAGTATGAGACCTACTCCTTTACAATGGTTTACAAGGTGCTGTGGCGCAATATGCAGCCGATCAAACCAGGAACACCAGGGCGACCCCTTCTTTTTTCGATAAGTGCACTGGGTTCTTTTTCGTGCGGGACCAACGGCTTTACGTCCCATCCGAAGGACGAAGCAATCATGGTTAAGTGTCTTGCTTAAGGACACAAGTGTCACGACCGGGGCTCGAACCCACACTCTGCTGATCAGAAACACCAGAGCTTGAGTCCAGTGATCTTATCCACTCGGCCACGACATGCCACAATGGTACCAAGTTTTGCCCATCTGGAAGTTACTATACCAAAGCTTGCCCTGACCCATTTGTCGTAGGAAACTGTCTCTATAGTCTTGAGATTTTTAAATTTAATGTAAGGGTTGAACAAAGGAAAACTGACTAGAGCAGAATTTAAAAGCGGTAACTTGTGACTAAGCAAGTCGTTGTACCAGATATAATTCAAAATCACTCACAAATGGTTTCTTGGTGTCTACAACTGTTGTTTTAGGCATCCTATGATTCAACGCTTGCTCATGTGAAACACAAGCAGCAGACCTTTGGACATCGCCTAAGCAGGGAATATAATACTTAGCAAGTTTCCATGCTAAGCAAAAGATGAGTGGAACTCAACAAGTGCTCAGCAGAAGTAGGATACCAGCCAGAATGTCTGAAGGTTAAAACTCGTCACCTTTTTGGCCGTTACCCTTTTTCAGCAAAGCAATTTTTCTTTTCTGAGCGTAGCAAATTTTTTGTGCATGCTGGCTTCAGATGAGATAATAACTGAACCCATAGTGTTTGGTGAATATTTCACAGCGAAGTACGGTCTCTCAGTGAAGGTTAAACGATTCTATTTCATGAATAATCATTTTAATTGCAGCGTTAATTAGAAACAATTCTAAATTAAAGGCAAAGTATACCTTCAGTTTGTTTTAACCCTTTGAATGTTTTAATCCTATATAATTGTAGATATATACAATAAAACCAACCTGTGAACATTTCATTTGAGATATTGCCGAAAGTCTAGAGCGGTTATGTCCACGGAGGAAGAATAATCCGTGATTGTCAGAAACGCTTCAGATCCAAATGTTTTTTGAATCCCTTTCTCTAAAACCACATTCCTTAGAAGGGAATTATTACATGTTATCAACAGCTGCTTACCATGCTCACTAATTGTTGGAATAGTTAATAATAAAAGAACAGCCTCCCTAAAAGATGAACCCATGGCATGTTATAAATTCAAGGTGCATATAGAGAAATAATTTGCAAGCATTGCTCCAAAGTGCAACAGATCAACACTTGCAACAGTGATCGATACAATTCATTTCAACTTTGAACAGGTTTCAATTTTAACAAATAAAGGAACACAAACCAATGAAGACATTGGAAATTACTTCATTTTTACAGTTTAAATTAAAATTCAAAAAGGAAAATTACAGATATGTCATTGAAAAGCCAATACCATACAAATGTGTAAATTAGATGTACTTTAAAAGTATAAATTATTAGAAAGGAAAGGAACCTCTCTATTGGCATTTATTATTTGCTACTCTAACAAAATGGCTATAAAAAGGCATTTGGAATGACAAAAATCGATACAATGTACAAATGCATTGCACGAGTGGTTTTTTCCCCCTTTACAAGAAAAACAATTTTGCAGACAAACCAGAAAATAGCTGGAACATATTAAGCGAAGCACAAATCTAATTGATGAGATACAAATAAAAATCTTGCCAAATGAAATTATATAATTAAAAAATAATATCTTTGTTTAAATACCAAACACATTGATCCTTCTCATTTGATTGGTGGAACACGCATCACATGTCATCCATTATTTTGCCATGTGTTACTGCTGTGCTGCTCCACAATGTAATATTGGAGTGCAATATGGCTAAACATAGGATGTTACACTGCACAGTTCCAAAAATTAATTGTTCCCCACCAGTTTATGTAACGAGGCAAGGTCATGTTACGGAGGACAATGTTGGTGTCTATATGGAGCCATCCACATTGTTAAGAAGGTGTTTTTTTCCTTGGTGTGTAGGGTGTGCAGAGTTTCTGTGTCTATTGTGAACAAATCTTAAATGACAAGGATCTATGTGTGAGTTATATAAAACAAATATTGAGTGCACTTATTTCAGGCATTGTCACAGAATACACTCTGTGAAATCTGGCTTTTCCATTTGACTCCGGTTCCCACTGAGAAATGGAATAGTCCAGATTTCACCTTGTGATTATATTCTCCAACAATTTTCTGTACTAATAATATTTTGGCATAATTGTTATTTCTTTACAACACAAACAGTTAAAAGCCAAAAATAAAAAAACTTGTGTTATGTTTACTATGAGAAACAAACTATACCAACATATTTAACATGTGCTTTAAACACAACTACAACTGAACATTTATTGAAGTGTTTCAAATGAAGAAATTTAAATAAATAACTATAAACCAATTTGCGTACCAAAGTTGACATCAAACAGATACTGGTATGTCTGCTTCCTTAGAATTGAGATAAGGTACAGCAATGGTAATGTTGCCAAACTGCTCATGGTAAGATTAATCTCTTTGAATGAAGATAAGGTACAGCAATGGTAATGTTGCCAAACTGCTGCTGGTAGGTATGTTCTCTTTCAGTTAAGATAAGGTACATCACTTTTGCAACCCATGCTTACTGTTTGTTCCGATTCACCAAACCTCTATGATAAACATCATTATTTTTATTATAAATTAAAAGCACTCTTATTATTATGAGAGTGCTTTCAAGCCAAAATCTTGTTTTTGGTTTTTGTTGTCATTAGAAATTAGAAAAACAACGATAGAGATGCAGTTAAATGTTATGTAATATCAAATAACGGAACTTGGTCTAAAGTACCTATAAAAAGAGGTTGAATTCTTATTTTCTACTTTTCATCAGCAAGCATCCGATCACAGCTTCTGTCGAACAATTGATTGATAAATCATTCATTCACCGTTTTGTTACAATCCAGTTACAAAAAATAAATATCCCTTTTACATCTTAATACCTACATCTGTACAGAAAGAAGATCTCTTCTTTAAATGACTAAACACTTTTGGAAAACAGAAAACCAGTTAAATCTTTCCCCATTCGTAACAAAATTTGCAGGTATTTCTAATATGGCCATTAAGTACTCGCTTGGAACTTCAAAAAATTGTCACTACGCCAAATTCTTTCTTTTATTTTCAACTCCAATCTTTCTCATCAATGTACTTTTTAACAAGACACATAATATTTTCCGAGAAGTTGTCAAAAGTAAATGAAAAATTTTGTCACTTGATAATATTTGTGTCTACGTCTATCTCATTAGATTCATGATCACCATTCGCTTTAAAAAAAAGAAATAAAAACAATTATAACAAAATTTAATTTAATAATCATATTGCTCTATTAAATAGTTTCACGAATCAAATTATCAGCAGCTTCGTGATAGTTGGATCAGGTTTTTTTTTCTCTCTGAACAATCACATTCTGTCTGAAATGATCTTACAGTGAAGGACATAATTTTTTTATTTCTGGTCACCCTCTTCTTCATTCTCAACGGCCGACTCTTCGATGTCATCACGGGTTACCTCTTGAAAGCTGCTGTTGATGCGAACAGACAGAAAAACATTTACAAAATCGAACCAGGGGAAACGAACAAAACTAGGACCTAAATATAAGGAGGTATGTCGAAATGGTGACATATCCACCAGCTGTGGAGAAGTCTATCCACAAGTTATCCTGATATAGTTTTGAGAAGGTGCCTAAGTCTATCGCGAAGACGTCTCTTGAAATCAAATATTCATCTCACCTGGTTGTGGTGACAGTGCTGCTGCTACTCCCCGTCATCTCCGACCCCTGAGGTTGCCCCAACTCCTCCAAATCCTTCTTCTGTACCCTCTGCTGACCCTCGCCGTCACCCTGCACTGACCCCTCCGTGTCGCTGAATTGGTGGCTCTGTACAGAGTTCGGGGTGAGGGGTGTGGTGGGTGTGGAGCGGGATTTACGAGGGGCGGAGGGCCTGGCAGGGGTAGAAGCTTTCTCCTCTTGAACCTGCATGTGGAGTTTGTAGGTGTTCTCTGTGCTCTCCAGTGAACCTAGGTCAAATTTCAGAACAAGGGTGTAACAAATCTTGGTATTGTTTTATTAATCTCTACTCATAAAACCACCATCCTTTGGTTTTTGCAACAGTTCGATTGTTTTAATCCTGTA
>CM021528.1:1923342-1939121 GCA_010994315.2 Pisaster ochraceus
AATCTATGACCGGCAGTCAACGTGTTAACAAGTAAACTTGTGGGTACAACCTTGTGTAAACCTCTTTTTAGAGGAGTGCTGGTTCTGGAAAAACCAACGACGCTCACAGCGATTTGGCCACAGTGAACTGAAATGGGAGATTGACTTACAATTCTCTTCATGAAGCAGAGGATGTTGGACCAGACCATACTCAGCGTGGCGACGTAGACAACTCGGAAGTGAGGAGGTAGAAACAGGAAATTAACAGTCTGTCAATTTTGGAGATAGGAATTAGTCAAGTCATGGGATAGTTTAGAAGATATTCAGGAGAAGATACAACATTGGTTAGGATAGAAGTAACACTAATTAAAACAGCTGAAATTGGTTTACTCCAATAGACCATTTCACGGCCGAGTATCCACGAACGTGAGCAAGCGGTCCCAAAGCTAGTACCGAACCTGAGCGAGCGATCCAAAAGCTAGATATTCGTCTGCCAACCAAATTCTACTAAAGATTCAATGCCATGATGTAACAGGCAGTTGAAGCCAGTGGCTTGTATGTCATCAGGCAATTATCACAAGCTGCACGTTCACCAAGTAAACCACATCAAACAGTCTCGCATAAACACAGAATTTCAGCAAATTCTGGGGGTTCAAAATAGCCATTAAACTTCAAAAACCCATTCCAAAGATAATTGGTTGCAGGAATGGGATCCTATTTCATGGCTGAAGTCACTCATACTGGTTTAGTTGGATCAAATAAGCTTGAACTCTGGCTTCAACCAGTTTGAAACTGAGCTTGTTTTACACAACTGTTTTTTTCTACCAGTGTGCCATGTAACACAACAGGCACTTGATCAATATGCACATTAGGCCTCCTATGTTTACTGAGCGCAGTGCGCAACGGTCTATAAAGCTACATGTGAAACTTATATCAGATAATAGAAGGAGATCTATTAAAGTGGATTTCTTAGGATGTAGCATAGTTCTGTTAACCCTTACTCCCAAGGTCTTTCTGCCAACAGGTGACCTCAATCCTCCAATATCCTTCCCTCCTATGTCACTCCACACCAACTTGTTTGGACTTAGGTTGGACTGACTGACCCAGTGATAAGCAAAATTTGTTATTCGGGTCTACAGCCCTCAGTCTTTCTGAATCCTTCATTTTGGCAAGGATATTGAAAGATTTGGGAGGGTTTTAAACTAGATTAGCCCAGCAAGAAATAATTGTAAAAGAATTGTTTTTAATTCAAATAAAAATAAAATGATTATATTATCTAGCAATTCTTTACCTGTGCCAGCGGCCAAAAGCAACAACTGGCAGTGTATGTTGGGATAAACTTCTCCTTAAATTCAGCAGAAATATCTTCTTTTCGTTCCATAATACTGGATCCTGCACATGACAAACAACAAACACAAATCTCAAAACTGAATTTACCTTGAGCCACTTGAGCCACTACAAAGGGTTGAGTATCATTGCCAGTGAAACACCCTTGTTGGTTTTAGGCAGTGGCATTCAACCAGAATTGTTCATCAGAGGGTGGGGGCAAGCCTGGGCTAACATATAATCTGGAGGGCTTTAGAAATTCGAGGCATTGCATGGTGAGGTATCAATGTAATAGTCAGTTTTCTGGTAATACCATGTGTATATATATACTTCGCAGTGTAGATTTTATATACATCATCACCGATGCAAGGAAGTAGCAGTGTACAAAACCACTGTTTTTTTCAGTTTCTAGTTGTTTACATATTAAAACAATGTTAACTGAGGCCCTACAATTTCATGAAGTTTTAAAGCCTCAGAAGTTTTCCTTTTTTAATTAAAGCAGTTAGGCTTTGCAACTTTGCACCGAACCTGACAATTTTTAGTAGCACTGATATTGCTCAATTTATTACTGCAACACATGGGGCCCACCAACCTCAAGTGTGAAAAAAATGTTTCCACAAAGTAGCACTGATCTTGTGTGTAGGGTGCATGTGCGTGACCTACATTTTCACCAACCCACAAACACACATAGTAATACCATGGCAGTGCTACGTGAAAACGTAAAAAATATTTGTCTTTGTTCAAACCCAAATGCTTATTAATTTAGGAAACATTTAAAAGCACAGTATATATGAAATTTAATGCATCAAATCTCCCCTGTAAGAAAAGTAGTTGAACATACCTTGAACTTTTGTAGGAAAGCTTGATTTTAAATGCTGTTTTCTCAGATTTTTACTTTTTACTGGTATCTAGGTCTGTGCTACTTCATGCCGTTGGTGACGACATAGCTAATGTGTCGAACCATTTGTGGAATTTTTGTTCAGTTTCATTGGGGATGGGGCAAGATGGGGGGGGCAGGGGTTCTGAGCAGAAAGGGGGCTACCACCCTTGCCCCTCCCCCTCCTCTTGTTATGCCACTGGGTTTGGGGCTAAATGGGTTACTACTTACCAACGTAGAAAATGCTTATAAACAACGGAGCAGACACAAGTTGGTCACTGATGACTTTCTTGGCGACAGTGAGTTTAGCTACTCCCGGAAGTGACCTGTCAAGCCACCTGTACCAGTAGAACCCTATGGGGCCGTAAGCACACCCACCAATCACCATCATTCGCCCAACTCTCGGCCAGTCGTACTTTTCACAACCAGCGATGGTCTGCTGCATCGTCTCAGCCACGCCCAGGATCGTTCCATAGGTGATGGAGTTTGTGATCGCTGGATGCCTCTGGGCGAAACCCTTTGCCACTAGGTAGAGTCTGGAACCCAGTCTCCCTGATGCAGCAGCCATGGTTGTTTAATCAAAAAGTGCTGGCTGGTCTACAGGAATATTTGGAAATAAAGTGAAAACTTCAGGAACCAATACTGACTAATAATTCAACTGGGCCTTGCAAACAAGCTGATAAAAGATCATTAAAGATGCATCAACGTTATTTCCAAAATCGTTGGTAAGAAATTGATTTCAATTTTAGACAGCGCAGTTTCCTATTTTTTTAGCTGAGGAAAATATTAAGTTTCATTTTTGATACACTGATCGAAAAGACCCATCAGTCGGCACGTGGCAATATCGCATGCTACAAGCAGCTAGAAAGAGTTTGCTTGTTCAAATAGTTTGTGCATGTTTATGACCTACTGCAGTTTGTCAAAACAGGAGTTCTAAGCAGCAGTTGAAATGTGCTCAACTCCTGCAAAACATTCGCTGCGAAAAACGGCCCTGTGACGTCAAAAATCGCTTCGCATTCGCATTCGCAGGAATCGCTGGGTCTACATTCCCTCTCTTCTCATCTCAGTCACTTCACTGAGGCTAACAACAGTACACACCCCCACCCCCTCCCCAACAGCTTGTGCTTCCATCATCAATAGACTTAGTCAATTAGTGGTTAGAGTATGTTAGAGCTAGGGAGTTATGTTTCTACCTCTATGGTTAGGGCATTCCGCATGTAATGTAGTATCTTCTCCACCCCCTTCTTACAATCCCGTTACTTCCGTACATAAAGTTATTACTTAATTTATAAACTAAGATTAAGAATAAGAACTTCACTTGAAAATATAAAACTGAAATTGAATGGTTTTCGATTGTTCGAAAAAGAAACTCTTGTCTATCTACGTCTTCGTCCCATAATCTGAGGCAAACTTTCCGCTGCCCGCCACCAATTTATCTCCCTTGGCCTTAGTTCTGGTTTTTTTTCACTAAATTATATTCTTACCTGGATGTGGGTCTTCGTACGTTCTCGGCTGCGTTCTCCCCGGGGATCTTGCCATTCACCTGTTACAGCTGTGGACCCAATTAGTAATGCGTGAATTGTTATGTCAAGTGAGGGCGCCATACAGAGTTAGCCAAGGTGTGCCCGGACGGCCGCGAAGTAAAGTTGCATTGACTTTAGTGTATTAAAAACTCTTAACTTCTTAACTTCACAGTGAGACCGCCCCCACCCCATCTTTTTCCAGGAGTGTTTCATTTTCTGTGGCAAAATTGAAAATTGTACTTTGAACCTCAATCCGTAAATGTTTTTCTCAAATTGTGGTAATTCGTTAATTACCCAAGTAACAACACACCAGAAAAGGCGTTTTCCCCAAACCGGTGTGGAGATTCTGCCCCGTCTGGGCGAGCTGTACACCAATGGCTTCTGACAGCGCCCTCTTTTGAATCAACCTCCTCATTGCATTGTTAAATATCCCATACGGGGGAATCTCCGGAGATCTTTCCCCCAATGACACCGATTTGCTGTTTTTACATAAAGCCGAAACTTATCAAGTCTTCTTAACAGTTGAAACCATGACCCTCAGATTGTGATAACTTATCGTTATTGCAAAATGACCCCCCAAAAATTGTATTCAAAAATGTTGTTGATTTAAAATGATTTGCCCGTGGCAACCAAATGGCATCTTTTTTCACGCTGGCGCTAGTTTAATGCACTAGCTTTTAAAAGTTTATGTACTTATTGACTTGACACGATATGGAAAAACATGCAATGCTAAAAACAAGGGACGAGAGAAAAAAGTTGGGGTTGAGAAAAAGAGAAATTGACTAGCGGGATTTTAACCAACGAGCTCCGATTTAACGTGTGTATGTGCCAGGAGATTCTGTTCTCCATAATATGGCAAACAATGTGACGTCTTCTGCATGATATCGCCCTCTTTTGAATCATCCTCCCCAGCCTATGTTTATGGGGAAGAATCTCTGGGGACAGATCTCCCTAGGCCACCAGCGCTCTACAACCTGAGTATTCAACCGAGGGGAAAACAGAATAATGGTGGCACATAATGGAGCACCATATGGTGACCTCATTGCCAGTACACAATGTGTATATCAGTTCCAGTGGACAATGGCCGAAGTTTGACCTAGTTAAATGTTAGACAAAGTCCATTGAAGAGAGAAAATAAACCACTGAAGTGTCACAAAGGTCAGACTCCCACCAACATAAAATTTCAACCACAATCTTTGGTCAATCCCCGCGTGCGACAACAGTATATTGTATTTCTAGCATTACAAATCAGGCGAGTGACGGAGTGTCGAAGCTACATAAAATTACGTTTTGTCAGGTAAGCTTGCATGATAACAAAAGTAGGCAAGTTTAAGAAACAAATTTAAACAGTAATCTTGCCGGTATAATCTTGTGTAAATTTATGGTATAATCTTGGGAGAAGTGTTGGCTTTGAAAAGAGCCGGTGTGGTCTCGACGTCCCGAACAATACTAGGCCTATTGCTCGTCTTCAGGAGAAATAATTATACTTAAAATGTGCTGGGATTGTTTATGATGAAAAATAATAATTCGTGTAAACGAACAAGTGAGTGAACTCCTTTATTCTGAGTTCACAAAGGCGACAGACAAACAGGCCATTTTGTCCATTGCCATTTTGGCTATTTTGTCCAAATTGCCTTTTCTTTCATTGTGGTCACAAAATCAGAATAAAATGACCTATTACTAACCATTTTAGATATAAACCCTTTTTTCTCCCTGATAAATTATTTTATATACGCCACGCACACACAAAACGACCGCTGTTCTGTTATCAGTGTCTTAAAGTTAATTCTGTAACTTTCTGCAAATCTTATTAAGTGCTCCTGCTGCAACTTTAGTACCATTATAAGGAGAGTTGTGTATATTGCATTCCAAATAAAGCACCCGCCTTTGTAGGGGTTAGATAAATCTCTAGATTGTTACAAAGTGTTGCCAACCACCTTGACAAAAACCTGCATTTGTCAGACTATTTTAGACACCCTGAAAGGGAGGTCTTACTTTTGGTAATTACTTCAAAAATTAATGACCATAACAACTTACTTGGTAAGGAGCACCGAAGAACTGTTGATACTATAAAACATTAAGAAGTAAATATAAATACATGATAGTATAAAATTTGCAGGTACAACCATGTATAAAATCTCTTTTGAGGGAGTGTTGGTTCTGAAAACACTCCCTCAAAAGAGATTTTATCCATGGTTGTACCCGCAAGTTTTATACTATCATGTATTTATAGTTACTTCTTATTTTTCACACCATGCAAGGCTTCAAACACCATTTACTATAAAACATTGTTCGAAACGACAACCTTTGATGGAAAGTAGGAAAAAAGGGTAATTGTTTGCGACAAGATGGCGGAACCGTATCAGGACCGGTGAGGGGCCACAAAAGACCCCACTTTATAAAAACATTTCATCTCCTTAACGAAAAAGAAAAGGTAAATTTTCCAAAATTTCAAACCGGTTTTTATGGTATACATGGCCCTACTACACAGATAATTTTTGTTATCTTAACTCTAAATTCAACAGTTCATTTTTATCATCTCATTTAAGTCATAACTGTGGTTCACTCCAATCAAATTCTGTGAATTCAAAATGGCTGCCAGGGAGTTCATCACTTCTTTTGGGGCCATTTTACGAACAATTATTGCTAAATACAAGAATGCTTTATTGTTGTTTCCATCAGATAGAGCTTTCGAAGTTTGCCATAACTGTTTACGAAAATAAGCTTCCCCCCCCCCTTCGTTTTACCTTGGATTTTGCACCCAATCAGGATCGGCAAAAAATTGTTAAAAACTGTCTTTTTCAAAGTAAAATTCAAAGCGACATTTCCACATTTCCGTTTGGCCTACTTGGCCTTGTCATGGCCAAACGGTTAAGAGCACCATACTCTCAAGCTCTTGTGTTTCTGATCATCAGAGTGTGGGTTCGAATCCCGGTCGTGGCACTTGTGTCTTTGAGCAAGACACTTTACCACAATTGCTGCGCCCTTCGGATGAAACATACATAAACGAACCCAGAACAATTATCATGTAAGAGCATAGGGGTTTAACTCTGGTGTTTCTGGTTCACAGAAAGCACCCTTATCTTATATAAGGGTTAAAATAATAGAGGTTTCCTCAGGCTTGCGAGCTACAGTGAATTGAAAGTTCACTTCTTTTGACGCAACCTTTATGGCATGATACCAGAAATATAATAATAACTTGTGTTTTGTATACAGGGTTTCTAGGAAGAGTACCATCTTAAGACAACCAACAGATTTTTGGCTAACAACTCCTTGACGGAAACATGTCAGACACTGAACAGCCCTGTGTCATCTTGTGGGCTGTTTTTCGGTCTTGCTCTACAGCAGTGATGCAATGTATAAGTAACATTAAAGGTGGTACGTACTTCTTTGAGCCTTACACCTCTGCTGCTTACTACGGTCCTGAGAGTGTATTTCATAGATCGCTGAACGAAGACACAAACATTCTTCCTGATTCGGAACATGCCTACGATTCATCAATTAATACATTTTCCTGGGTGAAACAAACTCTAGAAGGGGTGTATCCGGGGGCCAGTCTCGTTTTCGCAAAGGATCATGCTTACGGTTTAAAGGTTGCCGGGAAAGGCTGGGAGAACATCCCCAGAGGATACCGTCACAGCTTCCTTATTCGAAATCCTAACAAAACATTCTCGTCTTGGGAAAAGGTCATGTCAGATTACAACCCACCTGGATGGCTGGATGACGACACCTCTGACGAGTGGAAAGATATGGAATTGGGAACTGAGTGCTTCCGGAGCTTGCTGGAACTGTACCAATATGTGAGAGATAACCTCGACCCCAACCCTTTCGTCATGGATGCTGATGACATTTTAGATAACCCCGAAGCAGTGATGGAAGCCTATTGTAAGGCAACAGGGATACCATTTGGTAAGGAGCTATTAGAATGGGGACCAGACGGGGAAAAGGCCACTGGCAACTGGATAACATGCAGAGCTGCTATTCCCTACTTCAAAGCCAACTACCACAAAAACGCACTGAAAAGTCGTGGCTTCTCAAAGGCCATCCAGTCTAAAACTACGGCACCTCAAAGTTCAAAGGTCAAAGAAATCATCAAGTATTCCTTGCCTTTTTATGATCAACTTTATCAGGTGCGCCACATTCCATAAACAAGCCAATCAATGATAATCCGAAGCAAAGAAAAATAATTTTTTTCAAAAATAAAAGTCGTTACGCGCCACTATGGTTTTTTTATTGATTAAACAAATACTAATATACCAGTGCTAGATAGACAAATATACATGTTTAAAACAGTTGTATTTGTCTATCTAATGAGGAGATGCATATTTCCTCCTTCCTTTCTTTTTGTTGTATTAGGTTGATTCACACAGTTGTGATTACTAGTATATTATGGACATGAAAAAAAGGAAGAAAAAAACCCTCAAATAACCCTGACTACTATTTTGTCCCGATTTTCTATTTCGCCTTATCGAATAGGATCGCCCTGGCGAACAAAACAAAGCTCAACCTCCCAAGTGGGAGAGTAACCCGCCTGTGGGAGGTCACCTGGTCACGAAGCAATATAAAATCGCCATGTTCTAATTGCCATTTTATAAAATGTTATTTGAAGTTGGGCATAGTGCTTAAAACTAAAAGGACGAAACAGAACTTATCCTGAATGAGAATGTCTGCATTGAGCTGCAGAATATCCGTCCGCACCGAGCTAGGGCGAAAGTGTACGGTAATTTGCTGTGAAAATTCTGTGAAAAGGTGACAGTTTTCCAACATTAAACTATTAATATTTAAACTGCATATCATATTACACATTGCGATATCTTCTAATCATGTAAAGATTGATTACTGCAATAATACGCTATGCATTGCACGTTTCACTAATAGGTTTACCATTCAACAAAGTATATCGTCTGTTTTGCAAGATAATTTACTTTTAAATCTTAAAGGTGTATTAAACAGATAAAAAGCATTGAAGTGTTTGTTTTGAGTCAAACGGTGATGAGTAGTCCTTGATTTCTGTTGAGTTGAGGATACGCCCTCTACCGGCGGAAATGTCTCGTCGACGTGTAGTACAACTAAAATTGTAAGGATATCTTCAATTATGAAATAACATTAACAGTCCAAAAGTTAATCACGAGGACTAATAAATCCTCAAAAAATCTCTTTCCACAATAATTAAAACAAAAGGGGCCAAATCACGTTGATGACGTTGTATGTTAATGAAAATGATTTGAATAATAAATTAACCTGGATATTGAGGAATGTTTGACGTGGTTAGTTTAGCATTATGTCTTGAGAACGGTACGTGATTGGTTTGATCGTGGAAACCATTGATCATTTATATTTGAGAGAGGGCGCTGTAGAGCAAACTTTCCCACAGCCGAAAATTGTGATAGTTGCGACACCTAGCGATAATAAGAAGCAAATTTGGGGTCAAATAAATGCACAATGGGTTGTGCTCATTAATCTTAGGTATTATAATTGACAATATAATTGAGATCAATGGTGCTACATTTGGACCGAAAATGGCATCCAGCAACCACGTGACCAAAGTAAACTGGTCCCTCCATGTTTCAACTCTCTCAATACACAGCTCTGAACTGTCCTGAGGTGCTTTCGTACACTAGGGTTTCAAAAAAAACCTCGCTGCGGTGTAAACAATTACCAATAACATACGGCCCCGCGCACCAGTTCGAGACACGTCAGCGAAACAGCTTTGCTTATAACTAGGCTGCGTACGTAACTGCTTTTTAAAATACTAAAAGAGTCATGTCTACGCTACACTGTGAAACACCCTAAGTCAACACTGTTCCGTGGAGGGGGGGCACACTCTCATCTGTGGAGGCTAGCATTTCTTGAATGCGTTCCACTCGGACTGAATTTCTCAAAGGTGATCTGTCTCGGGAGAAACAGTTTCCTTACCATTATAGAACGTAATCAGCTCTTTGAATAACAGTTGTAAGACACCCAAATGATTTATATTTTTGTTTTATTTAGCAAAACATGGACCATCAACAAGTGGGGGTTATCTATATGCTATCTCCACTCTAAAAAGTGGATCGAACATGACACCGTCCCTCACCCATTGACGTTCATGCCTGTTCAATGGTTTGGACAAATCTTTGCCGACAACACCTGGATCCTATTAAGTTAGCGTCAGCAGTTTTTGAGTTGATTTTTGGACACACTTGGTTATTTTCCAAATCCTATTAATGTGTTTGGCACCTGTTTAAAGACAACACCAGATTGTAGTTCGTGTGAAGTATCCGCCGACTCCTCTACCTTGCATTCCTGGAGCTGTTTTTTTGTTGGCGTCAGTTGAAGAAAAATACTAGTTCAATACGCAGCTTGTATGTTGTTGAGATCAAGAACGAGACATGGATCCTAAAAACGTAGCTGAAAGTCATCTGATCTGGTCAAAGAAGAACTCTGGCAAAAATGGATGGCGTTGGTTTTTGGCGGGAACGCTCCTCAACCTTACTGTAACGTCACTTATTGTTGGGTCGATGCTTTTCTATGTTCACGTGGAACTGCAGTTTGTTAAGGTAAGTACGGGAACGAGATATTCCTGTATTGTTAATATTATATATTTCTGGTAATGAAACACAGGATAAATATATACGTGAACTTCATCACAAGCCTGCAGGAGACCTGTATAAAACAAAAAGCGACAAACGACAAAGCAATTGTGGTAAAATATCTTGCTCAAAATAAGCACGACCAGGACTCGAACCTACACTCTGCTGATCAGAAACCTCAGATGTTGATTGCGGTGTTTGTAACCGCTCGGCCACGACACTCCACAATATTGTATAAAAAGTTCGATCAGTCCCTGATGTTTATAATTTCTTTTTAAAGTCATCTTGATAATAAGATTTTTAGTGTTTCCACTGATTGATCTCTGTGGCATAGTGTATTGTGTTGACACACTGAGGTACCAGCATCAGACATAAATAAAACTAAAAATGACACCATATTCTAGGGCGAGAGAATTTTTCAAAACTAAATACATGACAGTCTAAACAAAAAGGGAAAATAAAAGTGAGAACCTAAGTTGACGGCACCGTGCCCAACGGGCACTGCCCTGAACAACGGATCGCTGGTATTAAAGAGCAAGGGATGATGGTTACATGTTTTGATTTAGGCTATTATATTTATTTAGTGACATAATATGATTTAATAAAACATTACAACCCAATTTTGGCGAATAGAGTAAAGCATGTTTCGTACATAAGTCAGATCATCTATGTAGTTTTAAGATAGAGGTGCAGCTGAGGAATCTATAAAATAATTGAATACTACATGAAATTAACCACAGCATACACCCCGCCAACCGAATTGGAAGCTGAAAATTGAAACAAAATATCTGATTATTTTCCATAAAACCTTTTTGAAAAACTATAAATTAAAAAATAGAATTAGCTACTGTAAGCTGCTTAGCAACCAGAAGGACCTTTGGTATGAATGCAAAAAATAGTTAAAGATCTCACGTTTCGATCCTAGCCTTCGAGAAAGACCCTGCTAGGGTCGAAACGTCAAGCCATAAACAATTTTTTCAGCTGTTTATAAACATTATTTAAAGATTATTGGAGGTGTCTTTAATGTACTCCCGATAGGATTTCAGTCGAGGCTGGTTGACGAAGATAAGCTTGGACCCCGGCCAGTAGATCCCGTTCAAATCTCAAAGATTTTCACTAATTCCCGCTGGGATAGCCAACATCTTGGATATGGCCTCCAAATGGATATACCTGATCAAATATCATAATTATAATGGCTTATGTTTAATATAAAAAAATAAGTCAGTATAGTTTTGTGTGTTGATCTGGGAAATTTCCGTTTTATTCGATTTTAGGACCAGATGCTTTCTCATGAAGATAGATTGTTTATCTTGGAAAGCCATGCCACCACGAACGATGCCACTATGCAGCAAGGCACCCCCGAAGTGACCGATCCAACTTGGAAGAAAGCCCAACTGCGAATGCGGAGAGATAATAAACCACAGATGTCAACTGAGTATCATGCTGAGGGGAATATGACAGTGCAATCGGAAGTTCAAACTTCCCAAACTGGTAAAAATCGTAGGAGAAACGTGTTGTAACAAACACTGGTTCATAGTTGTTACAAGAGTTTTTCCTCAACATCTGTCACTAGTATGCAAAAGCAAGTGATGAATGCATAATAAGTGAATTCGAAGTTAATGGCAATAATTGGAAATTTAACAAGACTGGTGAGGATAAAAATCAACGTTTGTTTAACTTTATGCTGAAAGCTCACTGATTATGAAGTTTACACTATAACCATTTTTCTGTAAGATGTTTTACTTTGAAATGAAATCAAAGTTGAGAAACCTGTATCTGAAAACCTTTCAAAGATGTAACAGCTGACTTTGGTTGTTACAATCACAGTATGTGCTGCATACTAACAATTGTGCATGGCTTTTCACTTGTTTCTACTGACTAACATAACGGATTAAGCTGAAATTTTCACAGGTTTGTTATTTCGTGTATTATGGTTGATCAAACAAAACAAGAACGCTGCCTGCGACTATTATGTCAGCTCTACAAAACCTGTATAAACAGGTTCATTTTTAACTGCATTTTTTCATTTTTGGTTATTTTTCAAATTTACAGCTTAAAATTTTCATTATAGTCCGAAAATTGCTATCGAAACAGGAACTTAAAGCAACACATTTTTCTTTTACCATTTTCTCCTCGAAATTGTGAAAAACATGCTCCAGATTTTACGAATCAATCTAATTTTTTTAGGCTAACAAATAAACAATTTATAAATTCCAGTTATTTCTTATCAATATATTGCACATTTTGTGAGGTTTGAGGCTCAAGGGATAAAAAAATCTATCCCCTCCTCTTTTTCGCTTGATTTGAGCAGCAAAGGATAAAACAAATTTTCCCTTCCACTTTTCGGCTAAAGTTTAGGAGCAAGGGAAAGAAAATTCTATTCAAGGGATAGAAAATTCTATCCCTCTCCTTTTCGGCTGGATTTGAGCAACAAGGGATAAAAAATTATATCCCCTCCTCTTTTCGGCTAGAGTTGAGGAACAAGGGATAGAAAATTCTATCCCCAACTCCTTTCGGCTTGGTTTGAGGAACAATGGATAGAAAATTCTATCCCCTCCTCTTTTCGGCCAGAAATGAGGAACAAGGGATAGACAATTCTATCCCCTTACTAAAATTATTACCACTCGAACCACAAATAAACTCTTTTTGGGGGGCCAGCTTTCCCAATAATGAAGTATACATTGTAAATACAAAATTTACGTACTCTTCTTTGATATTATGATGCAATAATAGTTTGGAGTACAAGATGTTGCACATTTTTTTGCTAACGAAAAGGTATAAATAAAAAGACTGTTACAAATATTTGTAAGAGTGCACCCGATTCTTACTTTGTTCCTCCAGCAAAATTTTATTAAGAAAAACAGCATGATTTTAACATTTTGAAAACAACTTCACGAAAAGTTGCTATATATTACCCCCAAAAAAGGAAAAATGAAAAATTGTAGTTAAAAATGAACCTGTTTATAATACTTTAAAGATGCAATGCCCGATGTTTGGCCGTTTTGACGGTCAAAAATGTTACATTGCTACCTGTACTTTATTACCCTTCACAATTGATACATTGAATGGCTATAAATTAAACACGAAGATTAATGAATGGTTGTGCTAGCCTTTTGTTATGATCCTCGTAGAAATTGTGCAAGCTCGAACAGTGCAGCTATGAATATTCATTAGATCTATGCAGTTACACTGTGTGCGTAGCTTATGTCGTGTGTACGCGCATGTATTGTGCATAACCCATTAACACACAGCTTTGTGTTGCATCCACTCTGTCGACATTCCTTTGTTTTGTACACTTAAATAAAATCCTATTCTTCAACACTGTTGAAAACACTGTGTGGACGTGTGTAAGTCCACATAGTGTTTCAAAAACCTGCTTTATGTGGACCTCTTTTGTTCTCAGGTCCACACTTGGTATGTAATCCTTACCCACTATACCCTATGGTCAGTGCAGTGGGTTTACGGGAGCGCCCTTGTGGGGTATTTTTAAGACCCCGCAAGAGAATTCTTTGTTCAACCTGGACCCCAAAAGAGAATTCTTAGAAAAGGGAATAATAGAACAATAATAGCAGGACCCCACAAAACCGATCCGTATGTGTGTTCCTGTAGTTAAGAACCTCCCATTGACTTTGTACACAAATTCCTTGTGGAGCAACCCAGTCTTTAGAATTTCCCTACGGAAACCCTTTGTTTTCCCTTTTCTGTTTTGTTCTCGGTCTCCATAAGGTAGTGAATATGAAGGCAAAAGGAAAGGGGAAAAATGTCTTCACAGGGATGCAAAAAATAGAATATGTGTGTGTGAGCGTGTCTATTCATTCAAACCGAGGACTTTAAGAAAAGGGATCCGGGTGTTTGACAGAGCGAGGACGTCCTCGCTTCGTTTTCGTGTACAAACCCAATGGGGACGTCCATAATGGGAGAACAAAGAGAAGTCCTCGGTACGCAGGATTTCCAAACATGTGAGTGTGTCAGTCAACTACGCATGACGAGTATCCGATGGCCAATTGCAACGAACAATCAACTGCCACAACTCATACCATCACCATCCTAGGCTGAGTCGAGTATGTGACAGCCCCAAGTCCCCGTAAGTCCCAAAAGCCCAGTCCTAACAGAGTTAGGTTTAATCCTTCACGGTGACGGAATCCTTGACCTAATATTTTATACTTTAGAGCCACTTCATGGACTCCACTCTCCAGTTTTATCTTGCCGAGACGGAAAAGACGGCAAGGATGGCAGAGACGGTCGTGACGGCAAGAACGGCGAAGTCGGCCGGGACGGTGTCAATGGAAGGAACGGAAAGGACGGGAGGGACGGAAGGGACTGCCACACGGGACAACCTGACAGTCCATTACCACCCATTGGACGGGGACAACCCGGTGAGCCAGGACCACCCGGTGAGCCAGGACCACCCGGTGAGCCGGGAGCAATGGGTGAGCGTGGCGTATCTGGTATGCAAGGAGTAGCTGGTCCGAGAGGACTACGTGGTGATCCAGGACCCTCTGGTGAAGTTGGACTACCCGGTGCACGAGGAATACCTGGTCCGAGGGGAGAACGAGGTGATCCGGGACCTTCGGGTGAGATTGGGCTACCCGGTGAGTCAGGAATACCTGGTGAGAGAGGGCTACATGGTGAGCAAGGGCCCTCTGGTCCGATGGGACCACCCGGTGTCAGTGGACCACGTGGTTTTCCAGGACTTTCTGGTGAGACTGGACAATCCGGTGAGTCAGGAATACCTGGTCAGCGGGGACAACGTGGTGAGCCATGACCACCAGGACAACAGGTAATTATTCCCAATTTAATCCTCGATTATACAAGTTTTTATCGCAGCAGGCAATTTGCATACTGCATACCGAGCCTTCAATTCTAAACGAATCAAAGTCTTTCAACAGATAGCAAGCCTCTTTAGAAATGGTAACAATAATAGTTTTCGTTTTAGGCTTCATAATCCCTGAAACAAACCAAAATGGGTTTATTTCAAAGTAAGGTCTAATACAAGTTTCTAGTGCTGTAGTTCTTGTACTCGGTACTCGTACTCAAGTACCGTTTTAAGGTAGGCCTACCCGTACATGGCTAGCACAGTACTCCTCTCGAAGTAAATATTCAATACTCCACTATACGTACTTGGACTCTATATCTATTTTGCGTGGTCAACATTTTGATACTTGTTTTTAAATTCGTGGAAAGAATCGATTACGTGTCACCGTAAAGAAGCGACGCGATGGCCGCCATAGGGTCTGCGTAATCTCATATATAATTTCACCTTCCCTGCAGTAAAACATAATATTTATGGTGAAACCTGCGTTAAACTATAATATTTGAAGAAACACATAGCGCGCATGTAAAACTCAACTTGTTGGCGAAAGTTCGAATAAGCGCGAGACTTGCACGGTGTACACTCGATATACCCATAGTAGGCCTATAGGCCTACTCGTACTGTAGCACTTTAGACTCGGCCACCTCTGTAATTTGCAGACGGTCATTTACTAATTAATTAATTAATTA
>CM021528.1:2105926-2119391 GCA_010994315.2 Pisaster ochraceus
TTTAAGGTAAAAAGAAGGTGATAAGAAAACAATGGATTGTGTGGATATTATAACTGATTGTTGTATACAGAGAAATGCGTTCTGAGTAGACCTTATGCACTTGACGCCACTGTAGCAGGGCGCCCTCATGGAGAGGTCAAAAGGAGGTTGCTCATTGGCCCATTCTATGCGCAAATGTCATGACCAGGACTCGAACCCTCACTCTGCTGATCAAAAACACAAGAGCTTGAGTCTGCAGCTCTCAAAACTGCTCGGCCAGGACTCACCAAAATATAGAAGCAATGAGCTCCATTATGTCCATGTAGGTCTTAAAAATGTCATCATTCTCATTAAACATGAGCTGATAAAACAGAGATCAGTTTGTGATTTTAGTGGCCATCCATGTCAACAGATAGCAAAGCTAAACCAGTTCAAGAGGATGGCATTAGTAATCCAATAAAAGTGAGAAACTGCTGGTAAACATGTTTTGTGAGTAGTGTGTGCACAGTCCCACAGGTCTTCCTCTAACTGCATTAAGGTGGATTGAACTCTACATTCTACTGGTACATGCTGTGTATTTTATTATCATGGACAACATCGCTGGCAGTTGCACCAACTTAAAACCAGGTGGCTGCGCTTCATTGGATTAAGCCCACGCACAAAAGCGTTGATGGTGGATGACTGTGGGAACATACAAGGTGTTTACGGGTCCGTGTACAACCTGTTGTTTTAGAGATAAAGGTTTCAATGTAGATTTGCTTAACAAAAAGGGGGCTTAAAAAGGGTTAAAGGCCCTCTTTGGGATCATTGATATCCTCATTTGAAGAGGAGGGTTCCTGTTGGGGTATAACTACATGTATATCCCAGTTGGGATAGTTTGATCGGGGAAAATTGGCGTCCTTATTTTTTATAGGGAGACAGAATTTGTTTGAGGAATATAACTATCTCAATGGGGGTAGTTTTAAATGGGTATTATTAATATCTTTATTGGGAGAAGAGGATTTCTGTTGGGATGTAGCTATCCCAGTTGGGTTAGTTAGATGGGGACCATTGATGTTGTTATTCGGAGACGAAAATTCCAATCGGGGTATATCAAAATTGGGGTAGTTTAAATTGTCATATTGAAATAAGCACACACATATGTACATGTACATAGACATACACAAAATCACTGACAAAACACTGTTCTTGAATTATATATGTGGTTTGTATTTTTAAGAACATGACAGAATTTTCCAAAATTTGTTGTACCATAGTTGTAAGGTCTGTTTATTTAAAACTAGAGCATTGAAACTATTGTTCTCTTTCAGGACGATAATCCATGTGTTCATCATGCATTGTGGCTAATGTGTAGTGCCTAATGTGTAGTGCTTTATGCTTAGTGTGTAATGCACAGTGCGTAATGCACAGTGCTTAATGTGTAGTGTGCGGTTCTTTGAAATGAAAACACATGCCAAGGGATGCATGCATCCATTTTTACTGTAGAGAAGTTATATGTGCTCACAATGTGGGTACATGGAATTATGTGCATTGCTTGGCATGGTCTTTCATATTTACGCATTACGCACTAAGCTTTACGCACAACTCATGACAGACGCATGGATTTCCAGCCTTGGGGACATTTCATCTTATTGAATCTAAGTGAATCATATCAAAATAAACACCAAAAGATCCCGGTACCCGGTTTTCTTATCACAGTGATGGACATCTTTGATATTGGTATACTTTTATTAATGTTATTAACCGGTTCTTTTCAGAACCAACACTATTCAAAAGAGATTTTCACATGGTGTTACCGCAAACCTCTTATTAGTTTATTAATGTTGACCCAAGGTCCTGAAGCATAAGTAATCAGTTCCTGTAATATGCAGTGAGTGTGTTTTGATCCTCAACATAATAGTTGTATAATGGTTAATATTAGTAATTGTACATGCAGGCGTGATACTCCGTTGTTCGGAGGGCAAGTTGAGTTTGTTTGTCCGGAATGAATGGCATCTTTTGCGAGGGGAAATTGTGAATTTCTTCAAGGGGCACCGATGCCATGACTACGGGCATGGAGGCAATTCACAGTATTTTTGACTGTGTGAGGGCGTGTTTGAACGCAATTTATGTGGTGCCAAACGAACTAGTTTTTCCATTGTCGTCGTTTGTGTTTTTATTTATTCGGCTATTTAGACCAGAAAATGACGTGCGGGCAGTCATAATGAGATTGTAATTTAAGGAAATTAGCCTTTGAAAGCGCCCTCGCGCGGGAAAAAATGTGGTCAATTGTCTCTGTTGCCTGTGTTAGATATCAGGCCTGTGCAGAATTTTGGGGTGAAAAATTTTCTGCAATGGGAGTTTTTTTGGGATGCTGAGGTGGCAGCAGACTTACCAGGTAAATCTATTGTTCTCGGTCCTGTGCTGAAGCTCAGAACTACGTAAACAATGGAATTTTACCTGTTAAATCTGATGCAGCTTCAAAGTCAACCAGTGTATGAGGTGGAGAATAAACCAACCAGATGGTGGTGGAAGGCTCTCACTCGTACGTTGTTGTATTTATGTTTTTTCCAGGTTGTAAATTTGTAAGATTAATGACAATCTGCAAAACATGATGCAGTGCAAAATGCAGGAGAGTGGAATGGAACGGAGTGAACATGTAAATGATTAAAAGAATCGTGCATAGTTTGGATTGCGATGGTATTGTTAAAGGTAGGGTGTTCGTTTGGTAAGGACCCCAAACAGAAATTGTGTAATTCCAGTATTCGAAAGCTTGTTATCAAGATTGTAATGGTATGGTAGTAAGCATCCTGCGAAATTATTTCGTCTGAAATGCCCTTGTTGATTAGAAATCAATAAAAGCATTTAAAATTGAGAAAGGATTCATGCGTGAGTCGTTTCTCAGATTTCTGCGGGATGGTGTCCGTTCCCGAATGCTGCAGCCAGAGATGCTGTTGGTACCTGCTGTCACCTCGCTCAACCTGGATTGATTCCAAGTTTGTGTGAAAATACAGTGACAGTTTTTTGCTGTTTTCTCAGCAAGTAGACACTGTATTCAGCTGAAACTTTCATGTGACTTTTATTGTATCTTTCTGTATAATTTTGACTTTAAAATCAGCATTACCTTGACAAAAAAATAAAATAAAAATGATGACCCCCCCCCCACCTTTAATAGTTAAATACAGGCGGAGATTCATGAGAATTTTATTTGGAAACACCCCCCCCCCCCCAAGTACATGTACATTAGGCCTAATGGACACGTACTATTCAATAACTAAATAACTTGGTTATTTCTCATGTCTGAAATTACACAGATGCCTTACCCCCTTTTACCCCTGGCCTTGGTCTTGATGCCCCTTCAAAATCTTCCCCTAGACTTTTAAAAGATGTCCCCTCTGTAATATGAAAAGGTGTCCTGCCCTTTTTAAAGATGACATTCCAGATCTGGTTTCTCGTACAGCATCCGACTTGCAAGCTAGCTGACTTTTTTTTCCACCGCCTACAAAAACTCGTCATTTTTTGCATTTTTTTCCCCAATTGAGGACCCACTAGCAGTAATTGACATTTCTATCGTTGTCTTGGTCGAGGCTGCTGAGGGTCGGTGATGTGAGGGCAAGAAGGAATGTGGTAATTTGTCTGTGGGTGTGTGGTATGTATTACTCTGCGTCAGGATTTATCATCATGACGTGGTAATCGCTTTCGCACGTGGCTCAGCAAGAGCGTTGACAATTGTCAAGGTTTCGGGTAATTCAGATGTCAGGATAAACTGAAAATAATTTGCTTTTTTTTCTGTGGGGGAGTGACACAATGCCTGAGCTAAGATTGTTTTTTCAAGGGCAAGGTAGTAGCAACAACAACAACAACAAGTCAATTTGCCCGACAATCTGCAAAGCGAAGAAATTTCTCAGTTAAATAATATGGGGCTAATTTTGTAGAGCCTCTTAAGCAGAAAGTATTGCTGAAAAATGAAAAAATGAGTATATGAAGTCAGCATGCAAGTACAAGAAGTCAATCTGGGATAAGTGGTAGGGTATATGCTCTAGCATGGCAGTGGTCGGGGGGTTCGAATCCCACCCGAGTGATATTCTTGTGTATTTGTTTACTTACAAACCAAGTAACTTTCCTCAACCTCAACACAACCAGCAGTATGTTTTACTCTAACACTCTGATATGACTGCGTTACTGTTGTCAACATTCCGCGTCACGGCCGTATAAAGCGTTTGATTCCTTTTTGCCTTACTCGGCAATTCATCTCCTCATCCATTTGTCATCCCGTCATGTTCGCATTCATGGTCCCATGGAGAGGTGAAGATGCCGCAGGCAAGTCCCCCCCCCCTCCCCCAATCCTAGGTGTATTACATGGAGGTGGTGCTAAGTCATCAAGGTGTCTGATAAGGGTTTTCATTGAGAACAAAAAAAACCTGTGTATTCCCTTTGGTACTGTACAAGACGGTTGCTTCATCCTGTTTGCCCAAAGACCTTTCTGACATCCATAGTTTCTGTTTCTATAACTTTTGACCAGATCCGGTATCCTGCTTTAAAGTGAACATATTGAGCTTTATCCTCTTTCTCTCTCTCTCTCTTTCACTATTTCCCCTTTTTTTCCCAAACCTGTTTGATGGTCTTTATGACCATGTTTGTGTTAATAAAATAAAATATCTCCATAATTTTTTTAAATTTTTAATCCATTTTTATTTATTTATTTTTATTTGTTATTTTTGCCCTTCTTAGAACCAGCTGGAGTCGAGAGCCTCTATACAGAAACTTTGTTTCTTTTTGGCAATCCATCGAGCTCCAGCTGGGTCACGTACCCCTTCCTCTGTATATTTTTATTGTTAATTGTAGGTGTTTTTTTTTTATTATTTTATTTTTTTTATATTTTTATATTTTGACTGTACTTTTTGATGATTGATTGCCAGAGTAATGAAATAAATATAAATAAATACTCTTGTTAGTAAACGTAATGTAATTCCACTATAAACCACACTCACATCGCACAGTTGAGGTCCAATGTCAATAAAAGCACATGAGTGAATGCTTGGATATTTGTTTTCTTTCTGATAAGATTTCTTATATTTAACTCTGGAGTTGCCTTTTAGCAGGTGTCACAAAGGCGCAAGATCTCATGTGGCAGATTTTACAAGATCCGTATCTCGTTGCAGACATGTAACTGAAGAACCCAATTCCCAGTTGGGCCGCTCCCCCGCGAGTTCAAATTTGTAAAAGGATCAACTTATCTTCATAGTGAGGTTTTTCATCCCCCTATAACAGGCTCCATGGGTCTAGTGATGTGTCAGGGGTCCCTTCTTAGGGTTATTGTCGGTTAAAAGGCAAGAGTGGGATTTTTCCCTGGTTTCAGGATTTTCTCAAAAACTCCTCTAGCCTTTAAGTTTTCTTGAAAGAAGTAGCGCTGTCACCAATTGGTGAAAGAAATAGTCCACATTGTGTCTAAACTTTTAGTTGTGTATTTCTGGTGATGCACAGAGTCTGTAAAAACCTCCTGAATTGCAACATCTGGGAGGTACTGGATCTAGAATAAGAGGGAACCTAGGCCAGCACACCATTTTTTTTTAAAGGAATTTCCTTTTATCAATTCTCATCCCTGAAAACTTTGTTAATGCCTCAATGCCTCAAAAAACAAACAGTTAATTATTTTTATTATTATTTTTTTCTTGGTTTCGCACCGATATTCGGTCTCAGTGCTTTCTAAGTCCGAGGAAAAAAAAATCCAATACATGTACTGCTCAGGTGGGATTCGAACCCATGACCCCTGCATTCCAGAGCAGACGTCTTAACCTCTAGTTCACTGAGCGTTCTCGGTGACGAGGAGCCAGTTCGAATCCTGTATTGAGCACTGGCTTCTGTAAACAAGTACATCTATTTAAAAAAAAAAAAACCAAACCCCAAAACCTGTCTTCTTATTCCTGTGATTAATGTAACATGAGTAACGCCAGAATAGGCGTAACAATGATTGGTTCACTTCTTCAAACTTGGGAATATGCTTAATGAACATTTGCGTTTTTTGTGTGATGCTTTCTAGTAAAGCTGTAAAGTGTAAGCTTCAAGCAAACCCCTTCATAATCTTCGGCGAGGGTGTGAACGACAAAACTCAAACAGTTTTTTAATGGATTCCTCGACTGTGAAAATCGTCGCACTCTTGCCAAATCCTTAGCCATGGCGTCTTGGATTCTAGGAAGGTGTTTCCTGGGGGATAATAGATTTCTAATTTGATTTTTTTGTCCCGTCTTCTTGGATGGCAAGATGACTATAAGGGAATCCGAGAGTCATTTATGTATTTATGAAGATGTAAATCGAGGGATTTTGTTTCTATTTTTAGGGTAAGACCTCCTGAACTTCTCTAATATTCATAGGGGTCTTCTTTTTTTGTGTTCTTATGAAATAAAAAAAAGGACATTTGGGATTTCTGTTAAGGACTAATGCATATTTCAAAGTAAAAACAAAAAAATTGTAAACACAAAGTACCCCCAAAGTGGTAATTCCTCTGTGAACCATAACAAATTTCAAAAATTGTATTTTCATCACATTTACTTTAATTGGTTATTTATTTATACACTGTCATTTAATGCAGCAATCAAAATAAGGTTCAAATTATCAAATTCTCTGGAATCATATTTTGTTTAATGGTCAAATGAAGTTACATTCATTAATTTATGAATACATTTTTAAATTGTACTCACTTCTGAAAATGAAGAAATGTGAGTATTTTAAAACAAGTAGGCTGTGTAGTTTTTTTAGTGGTTTGTAGGGCAAGCTGAGAAGTGTGTACTAGCTCGTAGCTACAGTTTTTACTGGACAAAGTACGCAGGGTTAGTGTTAAAGGCGAGCACTGTCATGTCTTCTGGTCGGATTCAAGTATTGTATTCTTGAAGAAGACTGCAGTTCTCTGCATTTCAACCAGAGTGCCAGCTCCAGCTTTCAGAAAAATGTCTGCTCGATAAAGAATCATTGTGCTTGATTACTGCCATTTTTTTTCCACGATCACTTCACTATGGCTTCAAATGACGTTGGCGTTGATTTGTCACAAATTAGGAATGTAGTGAACAAGAAACAACTTAAGTACAATGTTTATGTCATGATCTGGGCCCAACTTCATCAAGCTGTTTGAGCAGAAGCAGTAGCTAAGCATCAAAACAACATGCTTACCAGACTAAAGTTACCAGCCAAAATAGCATTCCACATGTACCGTTTATGATTGGTGTCCTGCTTCTTTTTGCTTACCAGAATATTTCTCAGCAAGGTTTGCTGATAAACAGCTTTTATAATATTGGGCCCAGGTTCTTTAAGAAGTCTGAGCTTTGAGATATAGAATGATTTTGATACATGTTTTTATCGTCAGAGTCAAAACTATACACGGAGGCTTTAAACGAAGTTGCCATTGATCATTATAAATCCAACACAGACACTCGCGCTCTAATTCCTCACGGGCAAGTTGAGTTTGTGATTCCACTCACGTTCATCGTCATCAGCATCTTGTCCCGGGGCCTGCTTTAGTATTTTTGGATGGAGGAAAAGACACTCGCTCGTAGACATTCACTTGTGTCCAATTTTATCTCCATATTGCTCTATGATACCCCGGGTCATGCTTTGCCACACAATAATAAGTTTTTGTATGTGACGCCTAGCTTCGGAGACGTTAGTATTAATAGCAGAATATATATTTGCTAGCAATACTTACGTAGATGCCATTTTGAAGATATGTTTCAGAGTTTGAACTCGTCGCACGCAGAGATTGTAAATTGCTTTCAGAGACCTGAAGTTACTGTAAAAATAACTTCTGAAAGCAGTTAGTCAGATTTCATTGTCAGCCGCCCTAATTGTGGAGGTTTTCTCATGGCGATATCGCCATGGCAACGTCTAATGACATCACCATCTTTCCCAGGGATCCATTAATCTCTGCGCTTTGGTTCTTATTATTACCGGGTTCCATCAATCATTCTAGTAAATTAAGCCACATGAGGGAGTCCGGGCACCAGACCCAGGTTATAGAGAAGGGCCGAGTGCCGATGAGTGGAATAGGTATCATATCTGCGGAGAATGTCCCAAGGGAGTCATAGAAGTCTCCCATTCTCCCGGTCGTTCCGTCTCTTGTGCTGTTTTTCTTTTTCCTCAGCGTCTTTGTAGCTGCATCGGTTTAGAATTGCCGTGGGCTTATTTGCTCATGTATAGACTCTGGCAAAGATGATCTAGCATTTTGTGTTTGCTGGCATCGGTTTTTTTATTTTTTATAATAGAAGGATTGATTGAAACGTGGAGTATGTGCACAAGATCGTTTCAGAATTGTATCTGACTCTGTTTAGATTGTTGCTTTTGTAAGCGTATACATCAAAGGTCATTTACCCTCACGATTAGTTATGCCAAATATTCCACGCCGGAAGAGGTTGTGCAGAATATGGAGTGTATGTAAAAAAGGGAAATGGCAAAGGTTTCTTTTTTATCCAAACTTGAATTGTACTTGTATTTTTCTGTATCCATGAATACACTTAGGTAGCTTAAAGTCAGGGTATACTTTTGGTAATTGTCAAAGACTGGTATCCTCACTTGGTGTATTTCAACAAATGCATACAACATCAAACCTGTGAACATTTGGGCTCAATAGGTCATTGAAGTTGCAAGAAAATCATGAAAGAAAAAACAAAAAAACACCCTTGTTGCATAGAATTGTGTGCTTTCAGATGCCTGAAAAGCCTCTCGGATTCAAATTTCTGGGTGAACAATTACCGCATCACTTCAAAAGGGGTCATTTCTAACAATGCTCTATAACACCGCCAGCTCCCCAGTGCTCTTTACCAAGTAAGTTTTTATGGTGATTAATTTTGAGAGTAACTACCAAAGGTATGTAGACCATGCCTTTAAATAGAGAAGTGGCCAATTTCTCATTGACTTTTCCAATAAGTGAAATTCAAACCCAAGCGTGTAATTCGTGCCTAATTTTCATTCATGCATATTACAGTCATGGCCACTGGACAACCACAGTTGGATCAGTGTACACAAAATGTCAGCCTATTCAAGGTAACTGTTGGCATGATTGTTTCTGCCGTTAAACGGAGCTAACGCAGCGCTGAGCTAAACTGACCATTTTGCATAATTAATGCAAATGCAATTGCACTGAAGACACGGAGCCCTGCAATACATGTACATCACCTTTAATGAATTGTTAACGCTGCTCATAAAAGAAGATCAGTGGACGTGTATAGAATGAATATGAAGAACTTGCCGGCCGGTCGTGAGATCAGAATGAAAGCGGGATGGAGGGGCAAGATTCTTTCAAATGGCAGTGACTGAAGAGAACAATTGCTATTTCCGTATGTGTGTAACATAACCCTTAGTGAACCCTGAGCACAGGAAAAGAAGAAAAAAATGGAATGGAACGACAATCTGTTGCTTTGCCGGAGTTTGACCTGTTTTGTTTGGCATTGGTTCCGTTTTTGTTTTGTTCTTGTCACTGTCACCGTACTAATGGCTGTCCGAGCCTGTTAAGTCTCATCCATGTGGAGAGAGTACCGGTACATGAGGGTAGCGCTTTCCCAATTAGTGCCCCTGGTGTCTACTTTAAGGTCATTTAAGGTTATCCTTGGCGGGGACTGTAATTAGCTTCGTCTCTGCTTAACGAACGATGGGTTTATACACTGTTTAAGCAAGCGGCCATTTTCTCATCTGGACATGCCCCTCGTCTGGCCATCCCTGAAGGTTTTATCGAGCCGTGCTCTCCCTGAGAGTGTATCACAATCTTACCTTGACCAGCTTTTGGCCCGAGGTATCAAAGTCAAGATGACAAAGGGCCTGGTGCAGAGCTCAGTATGTTGCTGTTCGTTGTGGCTTTGTCCTTTCTTCAGCTACTAGCCAGCAGGAGCAGCTAGCTTGTCGGTTCACTGAGCCGTCAGCTTGGCTTCTCTAGTCCATAAATCATGTTAGAGATGCTTTTCCAATCTGAACTAGGCCCCAGACACTCGGAGAGATAATTTGACTGGTCCTCGGGTGTTTAAACTTGCCTTTTGGCCAACGGACCACTGTTAAGGGAAGTCTCTGTCCAAGTCCTAGACAAGGTCAAAGGTTACAATGCACAATACTGTTCCTCAGAACTTCGGCAACGGAAGACCTTTAAGGGAAGGTAACAATATAGGATTTATTTAGATTACCTTCTTCTCAACTTGTGGTTTTGACTGAGCAAATCATCAGTGGATGTTATTGGGGAAATATCAGTGTTTGGAAGAGGTCAGGTTAGCTATGGGTGGACAATAAACATTGACTTCTAAGGGGGAGAAACTGAGTAAAGAACCTTCAGCTGCCTGTTTAGGAACAAATTGACCCGGGCACAGCTGTGGTCCACCACAGCTACACAGCTGAATTCCTACATGGACACCCTGTCAAGCAAGCCACCGGGATGTGAACCCCCCACCCCCCTAGTCATGGACTGACCTGAACCACCTGAGATCAGGTACTGGCCGTACCCAGTATTCCCTTTGCGGAATCGGTGCTGCTACTTCTGATCTTTGCGTGTGCGGAACCACCCAGATTATGAGCCTCATAAACCCAGAAATGCAATATCTTCCAACCCCCAAACTGCACTGCTGGCCTGAAGACCCTTGATGGATGACACCAATAACTGGATCTTCGCGGACCTGCCAGTCTAGATGCTTTGGTGGTCACTACACGAACGGACGAACGAGGTTCAAGTTGGACTCACTATCTGTGTACATCATCTCATGATTTATTTATGAACATTGTCTTCATATAGCATCTTCTTCCCATAAAAACAACAACAAAAGACCCCCAAAACAATTAAATAACAAAAAATAAATTAAAAATTTCCAGCGAAGCCTGAAGTGACTGGTTGACGTGATTTTCGGTCCACGGTAATGTCAGACAGGCCATTAGCTTTAGTGTTTGGTGACAGTCACTCTCCAATTAAGTCAACACTTACTCCTGAGTTGTGCAGTTGTTGATTCGGAATAAAACACTCGCTCTAAGTGCTACAGGTATTGGGTCTTCAATTATAGGAACTACTTACTGGAAGGCACAATGAGGAAATCAAAACTGAAAATCGCCTGTCCTTACCCTTCTGAAATTAAAAGTTTAAAGCTTAGTCAAAATCCATTGAGGGAGATGATTCTTTTAATAAACTATTGAACATTGAACATTTTTATTGTGTGCTTTTTATATACAACTTATAAAAAGCGGCTTTTTCCTACAAAGCCGTTGCTAGAGTGGGAGCATGAGGCCATTAAAAAAAAATATATATTTTTATTTTTTTAGTCACTTCATTGCAGTCCATGAATTTCTGAGTGACCAATTCTTTGCAATAAATTTATTACTTCATTATTTATTGAGATCATATTTCAGGCAGATTCATGCAGAGTGTTTTTTCCAAAATCCGTTTTGAATTTTTAAAGAGAATCATTCAAGTTATTTGGTCTGACTCCCGAATGATTTGCCTGTGGACATCTTTGTCTTCTTCTGTCTGGCACATACCTGAGCTGTTGAAGGACAAAATACATTTACGGTAAATCAAAAATCCCCTCAGTTGACAAACATTTTAGGAGAGTGCATCAGATGCCTACAGAAGGATGTGAGGGTCTTAAGCCTGTCTGCTGAGCGTTCCCTGATGCATCTTAAAGAGGAGCTCCACGGTCAAATTGAGTTTTGTGGTGCACTCATTTTCCATTGGATACAAGTCTCCACCTCGCGTTAAAATGGCGTAAAAATATCATCTTATTTGATACTCTTTCAGAGTGAAGTTTGTAATGTGACGCCATTGGAGATCAAATATCAAATGGGGTCTGTACATTCCAAAATTAAGAGAAACTTCTGTGCCAGTCGTATAAGCTCAAATTCAGTGCCGTTTTGATTTAATATCATCAGAATTCAGGAATGAACTGAAACTTCTTTTTACAAAAATTAACAGACCATACGTTTGAAATGTGACGTCAAATCCACAGGCACATCACCTAGGTTGGATTCGAACCCAAGAATCTCTGCCATTCTACAGCAGATGTCTTACCACTAGACCACTGAGTGTGCCTGGTAGCTAGAGGCGGTTCGGGTCCTCTATTTCAACAAGTACCCAAACGATTGTAATAGATTTTTAAATTTACATCTGGGATAAAAAAAAAGTTGTTTGTGTTTGCCCCCAACACTAAGATGTGTGCTGTGCCAGGTAGCTAGAGGCAGTTTGAATTCTGGTAGTATAGACCCATTGCATATGACGTCACACTCTCAAAAAGGAGGCAGATCATTGGACGATAGCTGTTCTCTGTGCGTAAAAACGTGCGCGTGACCTCAGCGTACCTGTAGCGTTTCGCGTTATGCAAGGGCGGTCTATTGATTTATATAGACCCCTTACAGAACGCACAACGCACCTCCGAACAATGCGCATAATTTTGGGTGTCAACTCTCTGTTGTGCACGTTTGTATATGATTTTGACACCCAAAATGACACCCAGGATAGGTACATGTGAGTACGCTGCGCGTTGTGCAAGGGGTCTATATAGGATTCAAATTTCCTCTAGCTTGGGACCTTTTGCGAGACACCCAACGTGTATTCAGGGCAATACCCAGGATTTCTCAAAACTGGAAGAAGATTCTTGCCTTCAAGCTCTCTGAATTAAAAACTAGGTCCTCGTAATGTTGTTTCTTTTTTTTTACTTTGTGTTTTATCTTTGATTTTAAAAGCCCTTCTGTGCAATCTAGGGCATTCTAAAAGGTTTTTTTAATCTGTATGATTTTTTGTGAACTGAAGTATTTAAGAAATAACAAATGTTTTTATTTGTTTGGGGGTTGGCCACAATTCGCATGTATGTGGGCCCGCAGTTGGCACGTACCAGCAATTCGCATGTATGTGGGCCCGCAGTTGGCGCGTACCAGCAATTCGCATGTATCGCCCGATGCGCTAGTTTATGTGTTGGGAGAATTTAACCCTGATAGTTATGTACACCGACGAATCTGACCCTTTTTTGAACTGACGAGTACGTTTTTTTAATCACCGCACCATGAAGTGGACCCAGGCCACGGACAATCTTGACCAAACATTTCCCAATTCTAATTTCCTCCTCAAGAGTCTCGCGCACAGACCGCGATCATCCCCCTCCGTTTCAACCAAATCCACTTTTTTACAACAGAAAATAATCAAACCCCTGGAACTAATTTATAAGGGAAAACTAATCAAGGTGCAGTCCTATTATTTCAAGATGCTAGATAAATCAAAATGGAGCAACCCTGCTCATGTGGGTCGCTGTCCTAGTTTTTTTGTGATTTAATCAATTCTGTGACATTTAAAAGAAACAGTTTTGGGGAGAGGGAATCTGTGAATTGCGTTTACATCAGTCAAAAGCTGTCGGATGAAGGGGTTGATTGATTTTAGTTGAATGTCAGTGTAGTAGTGTGCCCTTGTGCGGTAATGATAAGATTGTGAAAAGCTGTTTACTTTGTGAGAAAAATGTGTTTGGAACTGAGGGTCTTTCTTTCTGCCTGGTCGGGGGGGGGGGGGGGG
>CM021528.1:2130456-2145433 GCA_010994315.2 Pisaster ochraceus
ATTTTGAATAAGGATTCCCTTCGAAGTAATATGGTTTGGATAATTTCTTCACTCAAAAAACATTTTGTATCTGAGTTAAACGATTCATGCATGAATCGTTTCTCAGATTTCTGAGGGCTGATGTTAGTTTGGCCAGAGATGCGGTTGGTACTGACATGGTACTCACTGTCACATCGCTTAAGCAGGGATGGATTCGACGTTCGTGTGAAAATACTGCGACAGGTTTTTGGCAGTTTTTCCTCGGCAAGTACACTCTGTATTCTACTGATACTTTTACATGTGACATTTATTGTGTCTGTCTGGATAAATTTGTCTATAAATCAGCATTAGGTTTACACAAACCAGTCTATGACCCTGCTGCAGCCAGACAGTGATCTGCCTACATGCATGGCACCACTAAGCTTTCTTGTTCCCCACCAGGGACAGGCCCTAAATCGAATCAACATTGATGAATGTTTACTAACTTCAAGATTACAGGGACTTCGAATTGTCAGTGTAAGAATTCATTTCCTGGAAAACGTATTGACCGATTTGTCGTCGTGCATCATCTTCAGATATTCATAGTGTGAGATTCATGCACTTTGAGTTGTAATCTTATAATAACAGTGAATGATAGTAATGTTTTTAAAGTATCAAATTGGTTTTTTTTTACTTTCTTCGGGGTCCAATTTCACAGAGCTGTTTAGCAGAAAATAGTGTTTTTTTGCTGCTGAACAAAAGATAGGAAGAAAACCAGTTATAAACAATAGACACACAGGGTATTTAGGCTGGTAACCTGTTTCAGCTAAGCAGGATTTTTCTTTGCTAATCAATTTCCTAAAACAGGTTTTAGAGAATTGAGTTCTACAATTGTATTAAGATCCTATTAGCTCTTTTGTATGACGCAACAAACTTTCATTTTCAGCAATCTTTGCCCAATCTCATAGAGCTATGGAAAAAAAAAATGCTTAGCAGCTGATAATTCTGCTTACCATATACTGATTACCAGTCAAGAACTAATGTGATGTAATTGTTTGTTGCCCTGTTCCCTAATATTCTCACTAACCGCCAAAATTTGACAAGCAATAATCTCTGTTCAAACAAGCGATGAAAGTCTGCGCAGGTTTAATTTCACTGAGGCATCGTACACGGACTCGGCTCACTGTTTATCCAACATGAAAAAATACTTGCGAGAGAACGCCACAACCTATCCGAAGCGGAGTATGATTTCATGAAGCTGTTTCAGTTACACGGACTGTATTTGTTTTTCAACTTGCACTTAGTTGAATCGACTGAAAAACCGGCATTTTTTTTTTCCAACATGTCAAAAGCTTTTATGTGCGCAGGTCACAGACCTGTGTATTCTAGGCTAGGGTTTTTATATATACTCTATGGATTGAATGGTGAAAGTTAAACATGCACACTCCCTCAGGATATTAAAGGGGTAGCAACTTTGTTAGGATTAATGCTTCATGAGAAACACCCAGTATCCATGGAGCTGTTGTAGCACAAATATCCAACGTCTTTGTAGAGTTTTATAGCGCTTTGAGATGGGAAGCATCACTTAAAGTCTATTTGGGGAAGTGACTGCAAAAACATGCAAATATATGCAAAATTATGTAAATACATCAAATATATAAACACCATTGGAAGTCCATAGCTCGAGGGGTTAGACGCTTTGCATATATTTGTTTGTGTATTGAGAGAGTTGCGACAACCTGCGATTAGAAGCCATTTCGGTCAACAACAAAAAAAGAAAACCTGCATGTGCGCGCACAGGATGCCAGACTAGACTGCACACTGGGTTGTGCTGCATTTGGACCGAAAATGGTGTCCAGCAACCACATGACTCTATGTCAAACTCTCTCTGGTTCCTATCATCTTTCCATTAATCTCTTGATATGAACTTGACAAATTAAAGCCTTGTCTTTTTTTGTTTGTAGGACCCCCGAAGCAGGCATAAATTTAAAGTTGCCACGTACAGCAGTCCAACATTCTGTGACCATTGTGGATCTCTACTGTATGGTTTAATCCGCCAGGGGATGAAATGTGAATGTAAGTACCGAAGTGTTTAGAGTCTGTTGTTTTGAAATTGTCTGGAATTTGGTAATATATTGGGTCATAGTTGCTTTTCTTCTTGTCTGTTTTGTCAGGTTTTTGAAAGCTATTTCTTAACAAATTTTTATTTAGTTTTTGGTGTTTTTTTTTCTCTAGATGCAAAGTGTGTTTTTCTTTTTGTGATATTTGATAATTGAAAAAGCTAATAATAATTATGATAATGAGCATATATAATGCATCGGTCTTCAATGCGCCAGGATTTTCCTGTTTCAGGACTGTTGGGCATTCTGGAACGCTGAATTCAAACGAGGTTTTCAGAATGTTTTCTACTTGGTGTTTATCTTTGTTTTAAAAGCTCTTCTGTGCAGTCCGGAGCATTGTAAATGGTTTTCTTGCACATTGGCCGAAATTTGCGCATATCAGCATGCAATACACGCGTATCGCCCCGATCACCATCTTGTTCATGGGGAGAACCCTGCATCTTAACATGCTCGTGGCGCAGTGTCACATCAATAGAGGGGGGTGTTCATGCAGTCCTCCTCATTAGGTGAGTCTGGAGGGAAGTTTGAAACGAAGCCAGTGATGGAGAAAGTTTAATATGATTTGGTAGAATGTTCCATATAGGGTGGCAGAAGTAAACTGTCTTTCACCCCATGATGCTTCAATCGAGGTTGGAGTTGAATGTGCAACCACTGGATTACTGTAGAAGTGTTCCCCGTCCCAGCTCGGACCTCATGCTCCATACAAGCCACTCTCTGTATGTGATTAATGTTATTTAGGTTTCTGTTGGTCCGGGGTTCATGTCCTGCTAGATACGCATCTTGGTGTTTTTTTATCTGCAATGCTGAGTTTTGTCGATGATTGGCTACAAACAATCCAATCAATGTTGCTGTAGAAGAGATCATTTGACATGAATAAAACATGAATAAAAATTGACCCAAAACTCTTCGGGGGAAATAACAAGGATATTTTTGACATACTGAGGAAACAAAATAAGAGTCTAATTTCCATAGTTTTATTTTCCAGCTGCTGCCTTCTTTTTTTATTAGCCAACGCCTTTTTCTGAAAGGGGGGGGGGAGGACATTGTCATAAAAAATGTAACAGCATTTTTATGTTTGTGATTGCTTGGTCGGAAAAGAGATCTCCACATCCACAGGGAGTAATTTCCAGCCAAACGTTGCGATCGTCAGTAAGGAAATGATTGATGAAAAAGACTGTATTCCTCCGATCATGAATGTCCCCTCTCAGCCGCTCACAACGTCCGGACGCACAATGGCGTCACGGTCTTCCTCTGTATCAATCCAGAGTAGAGGGGGGGGGGGAGCATGAAGGCAGCCTGAATAATCAACCCCCGGAAAAATAGAGAGCAGGAAAGAGGAAATTGGGCGGGTGGTTTGAAGGGAAAACAGTGACAGGAAGAACATCGCCAGTAATGATTGGAAAGAGAACCGCACGTTTGGGGTTTTGGGGGTTTTGGTGGGTTTTTTTTGCTTGGACGGTAGTATTTCTTGGAAGTAGTCAGTCAGTGGGTAGATTAATAAAGGGACTTTTTTGTTTAACAGAATATTTTTATCTTGGGGCATCAGGTTCGCTCAGTGGTTTTCTTTGCTTGCCTTTCACCTCTGTGGATCCTGGTTTGAATCACAACTCAGACCCGAAGCGTTGCATGAGGATTGGGTTTTCAGACCCTTAACTGATATGGCATGGGTTTTCCCCCTGTTTGTGGTTTTCCATCTAAAACGGAACATGTCTTCTCATTTCCTATCCACCATCCTTTTGTTGGCTTTTATGCTGTTGGGTGTTTAATGATATAAACAAAGATAAATTAATTAATCATAACAAGGTTGATGGATCAGAGATATATTCACAAATTGAACAGCCATGGTTTTAAACAATGGTTACAATTTGTTTTAGAAATCAGGGAAAAACAACTCACAAATTTGATTTGGTACTTTATCCATAGAATTGGTCTTTACTTGAAATACTACTGTCTTTGGGGAAATAGTGTTTGTGATAAGTGTAATTTTTTACCTGAACATTTTGGTTTAAAAAAAAGAAGCAGGAATTCAAAAAGGACATGGCCTCAATTGCCCCTGGTCGTAGTCTCGGTGCCCCGTCAAACGTTTCCCGTAGACTTTAAGGTTTTCCAAGGGAAGTGCCCTTTGCAAAATTAAAATGGCCTTGCCCTCTCAAAGATGAAATTCTACTGGTTAGCTTGAGATTTTCTCTTTTGAAAAATGGAAATAAAATGTGGAGTTCCTGAGTCTTGCGGAAAGAAACCTAGAGGCATACTACTTGGTTGGGATTCGAACCCACAACCTGTGCAATCTGGAGAGCAGATATCTTTAACACTAGAACGCCGAGAATGACTGTTGGATTCCTGTCACTAGTTGCGGTTACTGCAAACAATTTAGAGATAAATACATCAGGATAAGTAATTTAATAATTTGGTTTTACCGCACACCGATGTGTGTGTGTGTTTTTTTTTAGCACTAAGATAACTTTTCTATTACACACACCAAGCCAAATTATTATTACTTGTCCCCTGTGCAATTGATACATTTATGAAAATAAGGCAGTTTGAATTTCTTTTAAAAATAAGTGCCTAAATCCTTCAAAGGAAATGACAAACAAGGCTTTTTTTTTCTTGTACTGCAAACAAACGCTTTTCCTTCTCCTTCTAAATGCAAAATATGCATCAAATCTTTTGGAATTGAAGTTTGGCATGAACTGTTGGACTATTTTGATATCTGCCATGTTTGCGTCTGATTTACTTCTGCAAAAAGTTGAGTACAAGTTTCAGATCAGCAAATCATTTTACATAATTTTTTTTTGAAAAATAATATTAGCTGTTGCAAGCTGGTTTACCAACCAAAAGGACCTATGGTATAAATGCAACTGTTTATGTGTGTTGTGTTGTCATTTAGCCTTCGAGAAAGACTATGCTAGGGTCGAAACATTAAACAAAAAAATAGTTTTGTATAATTATAGTCAAAGTTGTTTAATTGATCCGCAGTTTTATATCGGTGCTGAATTTGCCTTCTCAACCTCTAACATCGCCTGCATTTTACAGGTTATTCATTTTTTTCTGACATGTCGGCCGTCCCAACTGCTTGTCTAATTAACCTCGGACAGATACCTGCATCACTGCGCGTGTTGTAATATCGACAACGTTTTCAGCAGTTAGTGTTGAAGGTGTCAATGGATTTCTGTTGGGCACAGTGCACTGTAATGAAAGAGCTTCATGCTCTATCACCTCTAATGAAATTATGCAAAGAAAATCGGCAGACAAAGCATTTGCATACATTAGTATCGTCGCAATCACTACCTTTTTAAAAAAATAACTCTGAGACCAGTCTTGTAAGAAGGTATTCATAAATAACTTGTTTATAATTGAGCTGTATTGACTGTTCACAAGTTGCTCACAATCCAACGTTTGACACTGTGTATACAGTGCACTGCATTGTTTCCGTGAAATGTTAAAGGTATTGTACAGGATTGGTACAGCTGACAAAATAATCACAGACAGTGGTCATGTTTTGTGTGATCAACAATTTACATGAAATAACAAACCTGAAAAAAATGTGGGCTTTGAGGAGAAAATAGTGAAAAACCAGGACACTGTTTAGTTTGGCTGTAACAGATTTTACCCAAACCAAATAGTACCCTCGTAATGTCTCCACCATACCTCAAAGTGGCATTTTTAGAGAGCTTCAACTTTCATTTTCTCAACCTTACAGGAACAAGTTCACTGTCTCTAGCAGGTCCTCATACTTAAGTCTTATTTCCAATATATTTTCCCATGGAAATATCAGAAAAATTGTGATTCAGTAGCCTGAAAATTGTATTAAAGTCGTCAGCCCTTGAGCTTGATGAGTTGTTCCTACTTTTTATCAAGGACCAAATATCATGCTATATTTAGTGGGATGACAGTTTTTTGGGAATCTTAACTATGCAGGCTTGCTTTTGGGGTTAGTTAAATCACATCTGAATTGACCGCTTTGGCTGTGGCTATGTTCAGGTCGCTGATAAGTTCCTATTCTTCAATGTTGTAATTTAAGTCAACAGCCTTAGCTGTAGTCGGAGTCACTTAAATTTGAATACATTCGTACTCTCTTTCACAATCAAACTCAATCATTTTCCACTTCTCCATTTCAGGTGACCACGGACCTCCTTGGTTCACTTAATTTGTATTGTCTGTCTCAGTGCAAATGCATGTCTTTAGGGACCATTGCCTACAAGCTCTGCTTCTAAAATGGAGCTCTCTGCAGCGCCATATTTGTTTTCATCTAGTTCTTGATATCTATACTATAAAGTTGTATTCTGTGTACTGATATCTTTAGAGTGGTAATTCTTTTTTGGGAGTATACAGTGCAACACATCTGTGTATGGGTAAAACCAAATTATATTATTTATCCCCGATGCAAAAATTAACATCTAGTGAATCGTTGCGGTACCCGCTGCTAAGGATTCGGACCTGCCTCTAGCCATTGGGCTAGCTTGGTGGTCTAGTGGTAAGACATCTGCTCTAGCAATTCAAAGGTCCTAGGTTCAAATCCCACCCAAGTGATTTGCCTGTGATTTTTTTTTCACAGAACTCGGGAAAGTACTGAGTATACAGTGCTTAACACATCGATGTAAGGGTAAAACCAAATTATATTAATATCCCCGATGCAAAAATTAACCGTTGGTCGGAATTGGCAGTGGCTGCTGAATGCGCCACAGCACTTTGTAAAACTGTTATAAGGTGCTGCATAAATCGGTCTCATAATTCAAAAATTTCAGAAACCTGTCTTGAAATGTTTATCTTTGTTCCAGCACCTTGAGCACCCTATTGGTGGATATGTGCGCTATATAAAGACTGTATATAAGTATTATTGTTATTACTTCAGTGACGACGGTGTAATTAGTTGATAACAATCTCCCAGGTCAACTGATATAATATTCATCTTGAAGAATAATGAAATCTAGATGTACACCCTACAAAAGAAATCCGCCCAGGTAATGTTATCTCTTCCCCTTTAATCAAGATGATAATGCATAATTTGATTATGTGTCCAAGGCTGGAGTTATTGCCCAGAGTATGTAAAGAAAGCAAGGCAGTCCTTGTTGCATTTGGTCCGTGTTTAGCTACCTAGCATCAGGCATGGGTGAATCGCCGAGTGTTCCCATCCCATCTATCTTTACAGTAGTCCGATTGTCTCTTCACCCACTCTCCATACAATTTGTCTTCAAGTTTCCAGTCATTCTTCCCCGCCCCAATGGTTGTGTTGATGTTGCTCTTATGGATGGTGGAGTGGATGTGTGTGGAGCAGTTCAGTAATCTAATACAGGAGGTTCAGTGTAAACAAGGCGTCTGTCAGAAGAAGAGACAAGGTCTCCTTAAAACCTGATAATATCGCAAAACGTGTAGTTTAGCTGGTGATCAATTGCCGTGGACTATATAGTCACAGACTGCCAAGACTCAATTCATGATGAAAACTCGCGGCTTGTCTACGATTCTTTCAAATCAGGATTCATTCATTCATTTTTATCCAAATCCAACTGGCTGCGCAGCGCTGATTTATGTGGCTAATTACACTGAAAAACAGGGATACAGTTGTGCAGATAGAGTTACAAAAATAGAAATATTAATTTGGTAAAACGGCAAAATGGCTTTGTAGTGGATATCTTTGGATTGGAAAACCTTGTGGGAATATAAATTAGTGCCCGAAAGAATCGATGTGAAGAGGAAACTAGTGATGTTAAAATTAGGTCTGGAATGTCTTTGGTGGGCAAGGCTGTTCTCATTTTGCAAAGGGCATCTTCTTAAAGTCGCTTGGAATATTTTTAAGAGAGGAGCATCAAGACCAAGGGCAGTAGAGGCTGTGTCCCCCTCTTAAGTTCCATAGATCTGCTATAGATCTACAAAGAGTAGCTAAGCACAAACAAATTATGCTTACCAGAATAATGTTACCAGCCAAAGTACCATGTCTCATTGTACCAATTGTGACTGGTGTCCTGCTCAATTTTGTTTAGCAGAAAATGTTTAAACAATATTTTCTGCGCAAGCATCTCGGATTTCTGGCATTTACGTCCCATAGAGTCATTAGCTTTTCAGGGTGCCATTAGTAAGCGCAGAACAATCTGTACGGTAATCAGTGCCGTCAAATTGAGCCAGGGGCTAAATGCTGCTTGCCCTGAAACTAAGCCTGGACCCAATTTCATAGAGCTGCTTGAGCACAAAAAGTAGCTGAGCACAAGAAAATCTTGCTTGCCAGAATAAGGTTACCAGCCAAAATACCATGTCATGTGTGCTATGTGTAACTGGTGTCCTGCTTATTTTTGCTTAGCAGAAAATTGTTAAGCAATAGTTTCTGCTGAAGCGCAGCTCTGTGAAACTAGGCCCTGATGTGACCTTCCAATTGTCATGCGATTAATGACATTGAAAAGACAGGTGAAATATATGGACCAATATCGGCAGGTGTGAGCCAAGTGATTCCAAGGCTGGGTTTGTGGCGGTGATTTAGCATTTTGCTTTAGCTTCCTGATATTTAGATGTTAAGAATCGTCAGCGTTGATGTAAATCGACCCTTTCCTATCTGTAAATATGTAGTGCAGGGTCACACCAGCTGGTTGTCGTCGTCACGAAATACATGTATATATAGACCGTGTACACTTGAATAAGTCTGTCCCGAAATATATATTTATATATATATATATAGACCATGTGTGCTAACTTGAATGTGTGCATGAGTAGGCTGAAGCATATGACTACACGCGGTGGAAAGCCACTGCCTACCTACATGTAGTTCATGTCAGTCAACTGGGAATGAAAGGTCCCAGTATAGCCTGTAAGTAGTGACTGGGGGCGCAAGTGGATGCAAAGACATGTTTTGTGTGGGAGGGGGCTATATGTATCAAACCATTCATTGCGCATTTTAAAAATCTTATTGGGGGGGGTGCAAGGGTTCTGAGCTGCCCCCCCCTTCCTGGTTACGTTACTGCCTGTAAGCACAAAAAAATTGCTAAGCACAGAAAACAATTGCCTAATGGGAACGGTTAACCAGCCAAGAATCCATAAAGTTTTACAAAACTCTACTAATGTTTTCACTAAGCAAATACATTTGCTAAGCAGTGTTTTCTGCTGAAGAGCTCAGTTATGAAATTGGGCCTTTTTCAAGTCACACATTTTAGCTGGTCTCCCCAGACTCGGCTTTCCTTGACATGGTTACCGGCGCTCCGAAGCGACTTTAATTAAAAAAAGCATCCGTGGATCCACACCTAAAATGTTCACGATCAACCAGAGAATGTTTTGTTTTGTTTTAATCTTGTAAACGCACGACTGCACATGGCGGTTGTAAAAGATTACCGCAGATCAAATTCTAATTACGAGCGACTATGGATGGGCCTGACTTCGCCGTGATGAATGGGATGGCCTCTCGTAGAGGGATGTAAATCGTGCACTAGCAAGGACCGATGTCAATTTAACATTTTTTGATGTACCGTAGCTTACATCACTTGCAACCATATTTCATTGAGCTGCTTGAGGAAAATGGATGCTTAACCTGTTTCTGCAACAGCAATACAAAGCATGAGACCATTCACACATTCACAGAAACAGTACAGAGAATATAATATTTTGGCTGGTAACCACCATTTTTTTATGTGTTTAAAAAAAAAAAAATTTCTTTAAAGAGCTGTGTGTTGTGTGATGCACGTAAAAGAACCCAGTTACACTTTATCGCTATTAGACAAGGGGTTTGCCCCGGTGCTTCTGGCAGTGGCTGCTGAATGCACAGCAGCACCTTGTAAAACCATTATAAAGATGCTACATAAATCGGTCTCATTATTCAAAATAATCAGAAACCTGTCTTGAAATGTTTCTGTTTGTTCAAGCCCCTTGAGTACCTTATTGGTAGATATGTGCGCTAAATAAGACTAATAAATTATTATTATTGATATTGTTATTATTATTATTAATACTAATCCAAGTTGAAGGAACCTATGGCTTAATGTCCCTTCTGAAGGACGAAGCAGTTAAGGTAAAGCATCTTGCTCAAGGACACAAGCGAGCCACAACCGGGACTCGAACCCACACTCTGCTGATCAGAAACACCGGAAGGTTGAGTCTGGTGCTCGGCCTTGACCCTAAGCTGGCCACATCCACTATCCTTCTAACAATAACATTCGTAATGTTATTCTGTCGTCTTTACCTACGGTCCTTTGAGCCTTTGAGGTATGGATGGATTTTCCAACCATCGTGAACTCAGCATACCTTCTATCAGAGGGTATGTGCACTGTGTCTTGCCAACAGTGGCTGTGGCTGTTGGCTGTTGGCTACATACCATAGATAGCAGATACAGTTAGCCATAGCCATATCAAAAGCTATCAATTCAAACACTTTTTTTCTATACAACCTTAAGAACATTAAAAACCTGGGATAATCCCTTGACATAAATTGTATATTTATACCTCAATTTGGGGTTGAACAAAGAAAAATTGACCAAAGCTGGATTTTAACCAACGACCTCTGGATTAATGTGCAGGCGCTCTACCAACTGAGCACATGTACATACAGAGGTTTTCCTATTTTGTCAATATCTTTGTTCGGGGGGTGAATTATAAGAATTATAATTGAAGTTAATTTTCAAGTTTGTGATTAGAAGCCATTTTCAGTACATAATCTGCATGTGTGCATGCAGGGTACCAGACTAGACTGCTCACTGAGTTGTGCTAATATTTGGACCAAAAATTGCGCCCAGTCACCACGTGACCAAAGAAAACTTGTCCCTCCACGTGGCAACTTTCTGGATACACAGCTCTGCTCTGTAGTAGATGTTATTCTCTCGGAAGACTGGAGTTGGGCAGAGGAATGGCAATTTTTCCGAACAGACGCTTAATCATCTTTAGCTATAAAAGCAAGCACTGTCATTAATTAGTCATAAAGTGCCGTGAATAACACCTAAGATCATTCCACTCTGTCCCAGTAGCCGTTGGGTCCGAAAAGAGAGGAGAAAACCGAGCAACATCATCAAGGGAAGATGAGCCTGTACTAAGAGGTGTCGGCCGCAGCTAGTGTCAACATCGACAAAGTGTTACAACTGACCTATGGCATTAAGTAATGACGCCAGAAGACCTAACAAACAAGTTAAACTCCGTCGTGGATTATCCTCTCATCAAAACAGCTAGTAATGGAATACTATTTTTAAAACCCTTTTTTTTTTTTACCCTTACACGGATGTGTTATAAGCACTGTTTACTCAGTACTTTCCGAGTTCTGTGGCAAAAAAAAAAAACCTGAAAAAACCCAACAGGCTATTTTTGGCGGGATTTCAAAGCCAGGACTCTTATGCTCTAGAGCAGAATTAAGTCTTATAACTTTTAACCGCTAGACTATTGAACGTGCCAGGGTCCAATTTCATAGAGCTGCTTAAGCACAAAAAGTAGCTCAACACAAAAACAATTACGCTTACCAGATTTAGGTTACCAGCCCCAACACAATGCCACGCGTACCATTTGGGACTGGTATCCTGTTCATTTTTGCTTAGCAGACAATTGTTAAGCAATATTTTCTGGTTAAGCAGCTCTATGAAATTGGGCCCTGGTAACGAGGGGTCAGATCGAATCCTTATGATAAGCAGAGGGTTCCGTCCGCAACAACTTAATAAAGAATTAAGGGTAAAAAAAAACATTAAAAAAACACAAATAATATTCTTCAATCCGGAAGCATTTATCTTGCACAAACTAGTCATGGGTCTGTAAAGGACTTTGATGTGGATGAAGTTGTACCAAAATACTCGTAACAAGATTTATCTCAATTTACTGCGAGCTAAGAAAAGTATTGAGTGATGGAACGATTTTTTAAGGAAAATAACTAGCTTACAAGTAACCACCATTTAAAACTAATCTCTTTTACCTTGAAATTTCTCTTCCCTCTTTAATATTACATGGTTATTACCCGTAAACTAGTAACTGTCCCACAAACTAGAAAACTGGAACAGCCTGAGCAGCCTTTCCTTTGAGAAAAGGCAAGTAAGTCTAAGAATGTGCTCGGGATTGATTGACATTGGGTAGCTCAGCTCGGTATGACATCATCAGACCCTATATCCAGTGACCCTCTCCATCCCTGTCCTCCTCTGTCTCAAGGCGGAGCACCAGTGATTTCAATCTCAAAGCCTCTTTTAGATTTCCCAATGACCTTAACCAAAACCGCCGCTCCGTAAGTCACCAATTGGAAGAAAACCAAGATGCAAAAGGAAAATTAAATTGTCATAATGAACTCTTATTCTGCGATAGGGTAATCATAAATTGGCGTATTTTGCGGGGTTATTTTAAGCCAGCCTTGCAGGTACTGTCGATTTGTTGTGTTCTAATTGCATTTCCTGATGGAGCTCTCATGTGGTAATTCGGCACGGCGGTCAAATGCGTAAGGAACGGATACACATGTACATGTATTTTCTTGAGGACCTTTGTAACTCTCCGGGCATGAATTTAACGGCAGCCGCAGGGCAGAAGAACGCGGTGAAATTCCTTAAATTTAAAAAGGAAAACAAACACAATGCATGAGGATATAACATAACTTCATTAAAAACAGAAAAATGCAGAAATACTGAATGAAGCGAAAGATGGATAGAGAGAAAAAAAAATGCATCAATAAATAAATAAATAGATATAATGACCATGGAGCATACCTGTTTTTATTGCCTTCTGATTTTGAATGCAGCCCATATTAATTGTCTGCTCATCAACTATCAACATGTGACACATGTAGCCTACCTTGAATTTAACTCAAGGTAAATTAGTACATAAAGAGTCTCAAAGTCATAATTTGAACTGCATTGTCGGTGCATTTAGGTCTGAACTCCATATTGTAATAAAGGTCGCAAATCCATAGTGTAATAAGGCTGTATCTCACACAAGAGTGCTGCATGCAACAACGTCGGATCTCGGCTTGTTGACTTGTGTGTACATCCGGGTTTTTTTATTAAGCAAGATATGACCTTTGACATTCTAAGCCTCTTGTTTTTAGTTTAAACTCTATAGTTTTGGAGATACAACACTGACACAACTGTTTCTGTGTTTAGTCTACACTTTCTTGACTTCAAAGTTGACAGTGGAGACGTTTTGTTTCAAATTTCTGTTTACATCACTTCGGTGTCTCAGATTCCTTGAAACTCAGCTTAAAACACATCTATTCTGCTTCGAAGAAGCAGGTTACCAGCCAAAATAAGATGTGATGTATGTGTGTGTGACTGGTTCTCTTGCAGTCATTCCTCGCAGCAAATAAATTTCTCTAGTAGTTTTTGACATCGAACACAAATTTTGCCTGCCATATTTTGGTTAAATTCAAGTGAAATCTGACTGTTACCTTGTAATGTACATACCACACTCAGTCAGCTAAATTTCAAAGCTTTCGATTAATTCCATGGTCAGCAAATTGTGAATAAGGAATTTTAAACAAGGATTAAGAATAAAAAAGGTTATAAAGATCTTAAGCACACCACGGAATGACAAAACCATTGTTGCACAATGTTAACGGCGAACCAAACGGATACAAAATTCTGTCCCGTCTTTTAACAAATCACTTGAATCCAATTTGATAGAATGTTCGCAGGTTTGGAAATTACTCCTGATCAGTATCACTGAAGTCAGGTCCCTTTCAGTAATTAAACAACCAAGCGGTCGAGCCGAAGTCTTCAAAAGCATTCATAACAGCCTGTCAAGTTGAAGCTGACGACAGTTGAGACGATCTGTTAAGGGAGCTCCAAGTGTATTTATTGCTCCTTGAGTGCCCCAAGAGAAGCCAACCTTTCCCACCCCCTGAGAGAGTTCTCAGGATGTGGGCGATTGTATAATCAAAAAAAGTGGAGTTTGTCCCATCTCGGCTAGCCAAACCGAAGAAAAAGTGGGAAGATATTAAGCCGGTGTCCTGATGATGTACTTCAATCTTGAAGACTCTCAAGTCATAATATTGGCGGGCTGCGGAACATGGAGTGGCCCACGCTTCATTAAACCTACTGTCCTACTCCTCGAGGCCCATGGATTGGGAACCTGTCAGTGCCGCGCTTGCTCCCTTGTTGTTGTTGTACTACCTGGATGGCTGATGGGGAAGACCCATCATGGTTGCTACGAGGCCCTCGATGCATGGTGTCCATATTAAAGTGTCCACAGGAAGTAGAAAACAGCCAATATCTTACAGCCCCTTTGCCGTGATGTCTGTGACAAGGCGGTGGGTTATTGCACCATGCGGAAGTTAATTCATTCAGGAGATGGTGGGAGAGGACAGAAGCCTGTAGGGGGTTAAGCGACTGTAAGAGCAGGTGCTTTCACAACGATTGGCCAGGCTGTTAAATTGATGTCACAAGAAACACACAGTACTGAGTGAGAAGACATCCACCGTGGCGACAAATAGATAGACACAAAAAAAATCATCTTCCTGCTCAACTTCTCTGTTACTTTGTCAGGTCTGGAATTTCATCTTTGAGACAGCAAGGCCATTTTCATTTTACAAAGTGCAGTTCCATTCGAAAATATTAAAGGATATGGGAAACTTTTGACGGGGCACCAAGGCCAAGACCAGGGGCAACAGAGGCTATGGCCTCCGTGGCCTCCTTGCAATTCCAGGTGTGCATTGTGGTTCCTCTGTAATTCCTGCCGTTTTGAGAGGGTTTTTGGGGGGCTGATATTTTACATGTGACTAGTCGGACATGCTGATCAAATATGGATATCTTCTCTGTGTATGTTTCATGGCTGTCATACAAGACTGACAAACACTACGAAGTAGTGATTAGTAAAACAATTTGTGTGCCAGACATAAAGGACATTGCAAGCTGAAAAACAGTTTGTAGATTCTGAAATCTCACTTATGTCCCTGGTTTTTGTATGTGTGTGTGCTCATTTTCGGTACCTTTTGGAGACCAAGGGAAAACAAAAGGGAAAACAGAAGATGTCTCCACA
>CM021528.1:2204236-2217992 GCA_010994315.2 Pisaster ochraceus
CTCTGTTGCATTGTACATTAATTCCGGTGGATTTAGTTGATGAAGAATATGATTCTACAGATTGTAAAAAAAAAAATATCACATTAAGGCAGCCCTCCTAGGCCCAAATTCATGCCGTGCTTAGCACAGAACTCAGCCAAAATAATAGTCCAATCTCTTTCTTGCAAAAAGTAGTTACATTAAGTTTGGACCCTAACAGAGTCATTCTCGAAGGCTTCTTTTAGCCTTTGAGAAAGGCTCTACTATGGTCGAAACGTCAGGCCATTAACTATTTTTTTGCTTTTGCAGTGAATGATTTCCCTTGTATAGCATCGCAAAATGCTACACAAAGTGTATCAGTTGCTACACGTACTCAAAATCACTGTTTCTACTTAATATTGGCATTCTCTGTGCACAAAATAAGTTCAGTCTGAATGTTTTGCTACGCAAAATTGCTGGACGAAATTGTTCCCTGATTTATACCATAGGTCCTTTTGGTTGGTTAGCAATTTGTATTTTCTCAATCTCTTTCTATGCACTCAAACTAAAATTAGAGAAAAATCTCTCACTTTTCTTTCCTGGTTTAAACCGCCTATTTAAATTTTAACATTGTTTTAATAGAAACAAGGCGAATAATTTTGGCTGTTTTGGCGCACAGTGATGTGAAACAGCTCTTGATTTCATTAAGGATTTTTTTTTTCTCCTTTTCTTTTTTTAACAGTCTTGGCAAACAGCCTTACAAAACAGCGCTTGATTTTGTTGAAGTTTTGTTACAGCTGTCTCGGCACGCAGCGCTGAGAAACAGCTCTTGATTTTTGTTGATGATTTGGGGGTTTTGGTTTTTCGCAAAAATAACTCAACCAACTTAATAATTAATATAAGTCATTGTACTCAAATGAGAAATCTGTGATCAAGCCAAGGTGATGTTATCAAAACAGCTGGGTAGTGTGTTCTTTCTTTTAGTGTGCCAAATAAAAATTTAAAATACTGTACAAATAGTTGTGTCTACGACTCCTGAAGTCTACGACTCCTGAAGTCTACGAACAGAGAATGGTACAGCTCTGTTGAGTGGTAGTTGTGTCTAGTTTATGTCACGTTTACTTCTAGATAAAGTTACGTGCTACACTTCTCAGTTAGTAACAAACCTCACTCGCTTTTCTCTTTTTTAGCTCACCCCGATTGCAATGCAACAGACTTAGTTATTGTTGCGTTCCAACACTACACGTTGTTGAAAGTCTCTCGTTTGTAGATATTTTAGTTTAATCCTCTGACAACTATGCCTGCCACCTGAAACAAAAAGAGATAATCTCATTGTGGATCATGCACAATTAGTATAGCTGATTGGTGAACATGATATTTACAGTCTTGCGACAAAGTATCCCACAATGCCCCCCTTCCACGTTACACCCCGGGTGAATTTCAAAGAGCTGTATAAATAATGGGAGATAATGGAACGCTAGATGGCGGCAGAGATGCCAGGTATATTTCTGTTGTTTGTGTAGCTGTGAGCTTGTGGACATTTCCACAAACAGTCGATTTACCTGGGTAGTCTGCTGCCATCTAGTGTCCTAGAAACTGAAGAGTCAGCTGGTACAAGTCGCTCACCAAGCTAAAAGACCTGCCGCTGATTTCATGCAACTTTACGCAACTTTGTGAAGTCCACTTTGATTTGCAATATTGATTTTGTAAGTTGTGCACCACTCAAACAATAAATGTTGCACAGGTGGACTTAAACCTTTGTGTAAAGTTTCATGAAATCGGCTGCTGGGCCCAATTTCTTGGTGCTGTTTACTGCGCTTTCTGTGCTAATGGCTATTTCTGTAAAGCTGGGAATTCTATGGATCGTAAGCACAGATTCTTGCGGTAAGCAGCACCATGAAATTAGGCCCATGCATTGCAAAGCAAGCAGGTTTGTACGCAAAGTTGCTTAGCAAACTCAGGGTACCAGCGAGCCCATATGCCGAGTGATTTGCACACAGATTGTGATTGGCTCCCTTGGATGCTTGCTTAGCAATAGTTATCCTCTTAGCAGCACTTTGGAATTGGGCCACTCCACAGAGCTGCTTCAATCAGAGTTACCAGCTCAAGTTACAGTCACATGTATTGGTTTGACTGGTTCTCTGCTAAAGTTCCACTAAACAGAAAATTGGATTCAGTAGTAATTTTTTGTTTCATGAGCTCTTTGAAATCAGCCCACCTTGTAAACCCTGTTTCATTTGATATATTCATTTGATAGAACCCACTATCTCACCCTCTTAATTTATTTATATTCATAGATTAGACATCACCCCCCACCCCAGTGTTAAAGCAGCTCCCAGTCCTTTCAGCATTTTAACCCCTATGTATGACTCATACTCCTCTGGTGTCCGGTACCTTGATAGTCAGAAGCATTTCCAATGGTTTTGTACATGGGTAGAGTCACTGTGCTGGTTTAATCTAGGTTTTTTGAAATTGTCAAGTAAATCGGTAAATCCACTGAAACTTTCTGTGAAATACTGCAGGACTTTGCCCATGTAGATTTTGTATATCCTCAAGAGTTGAAGATGCACACTCACTTTGCCAAACTCTTTGTTATGTCTGTGTCACTATTACATAAAAATAAAGAATAAAGATAATTGGTTTGTCCCATCATAGAGAAAGGACCACGGACTTTTCTCTATGGTCCCATTTTGACGGAAGTTGAAACTTCAGAAGTTCAGAACATATCAGACAAAATCTGGCTCATTTTAAACTATTTTACTCGGGGCAAAATGAGAAATGGCTGAGAAAAAAACATGAAAAGCAAAACCTTACGAGGGACAAACAAAATGTTTTAAAAGTGGGTAACAGCTTTTGAATGAGCCCAATTTCATAAGGCTCTGTAAGCAACAACAAAAAGTAGCTAAGCACAATGCTTACTAAATTAAGGTTACCAGCTAAAAAACAGTGTCACATGTACTAATCTGTAACTGGTATCCCTGCTCAATTTTACTGAGCATTTTTTTTTGTTTTTTAAAGCAAAACTTACTCCTTAAGGGAGCTCTGCGGAATGTGGCCCTGTATCTTTAGCCCTTGCGTATGTCAACCTACCATCACCCATTAGTCTGTAGAGCACAAGCTGGTCCCCATGCTATTGTACTGTATATCCCACCAACTATGTAGTAGTGTACTGTTACCCCGACCTTGTTTTACGCCTCCCCTATTTGTGCTTTTTCCTTTTTTCTTTTCCCCCTTTTTCTTTCCGACAGAAATCCTCCAGGGCCGCCGAAAATTTTGACCCCTATTTCACCAACAACCCAGTGACTCTGACCCCGACTGACCAAATGATAATCCGAGCTCTGAATGAGGACGATTTCGCTGGCTTCAGCTACGTCAACCCTTATTTCCAGTGACAAACGTAGTGTGGTGGTCGGGGAGTCTTTACGTGCTTACCCCTCTCCAAGATGCTGTCGTTTCCTTTTGCTGTTTGTATCGTAGAACCCTATATTTTGTTGTGTACCATTGTTTTGTAGTGCTGCATTGTTTGTTTCTGGATCTGGGAGGATACCATTCTGCAGTTGCGGGAAGGAATTGATCATTTTGTTGATGTGGTATGATTTGAAGTGGTTTACTAGCCTCAGAGCCAGACTTGTTCTGGTCGTTGGTGGCAGCTCCGGGGAAGGAAGTTTCAAAATGTTTGTTTTGATATGCTGTGAGCCAAATAAACAGATGTACAATAATTTATTTAAATGTGCAAATAAGTAGTCAATGGCTCTACCTTTCAAACCTAGTGGGTTTTGGTGGGGTTGGTAGAAAAGGTAATTACAGTGTTCAAACTGTCAAAACTGGGGTTTTTGGGGGGGTTTTTACCGATTAAGAAAAAACTTCTTTCTGTATTATTTTTGATCAAATATTAACATTAAACTCGGTGTCACCAGCTGTTTTCTGAAGTGATATTCACATGCCTCAGTACTACATTTCAAACGCAACTTTGTGTGACACATTTTAATGAAAACTAGAAGTTGAGAATCAAAGTAAACCGCTAAGAATTTCCAAAGGAAAAAAAAACCCCCAAAAAACAGTACTGTAAAAAATTATTGGAGTTCAGAATCAATTCAAAGTTAATAATAATAATAATAATAATAATAATAAAAAAGACTTATAAAGCACACAAATCCACCAAAGGTGCTCAAGGCGCTGTAACAAAAGAAGAGAAAACACAAAAGGGGAACGGACCAAAAGAAAAGTTGACCCATCAGAAAAACCTAAAGCCTTTTTCAAACCTTGACTTGGGGTCAGCTCTGGCTTTGTCTGCCACATCAGTCTTGGAGCAGTGTGCATTTTGTATGGAGCTTCATCATCAAGTGGAGCATGAAAGCCAGAGCCTTAGCCAAAGTTTGGAAAACACCCCTTCCTTCTGTCTGCTTTGCTGACAAATTGTAGCATGGTTCCCCATGCTCTTTAATGCATTTTCATTAGGCCTTAAAACAGGATACCAGAGTTGCTTTATAACCAATGGTTTCTGTAGCTTTATGAACTAGTCTTATATACAAACAGCCATCAGTAGCTACATTTAGAGCAGATTTTTTTTACTCGTGGTTCTTTGTGTATTTTGCAACGGGTAAATTTTGAAACTTCGAACGTAATTTGAGGGAGTATTAAATATGTGTTTTTTTCCTGTCAGCTCAAATCATGATTTGATTGCTTCATCCTCGCTTCGAATGAGTATTCTGTATCTCTGAAATCATTGAAATCATAGACTGAAATCATTATTTGGCTGAGTGTTTTTATCGTGCAGGATGATTGTCCGCCATGTGGCCTAAATGAGGGGATAAGTCTGTTTATTTGATTGGTTAATTTAGTTTTTTGTTTGATTGGACTGCATGGCATGTAACAATGCATGGTATAACACACTGAACTGTGTTGAATTGACTGGTGAAGCCACCTTACGCCATTTTACCACTCCCTACAGAAACAAAAGAGGGTTGTCAACCCAGTAGTAATTTTGTTGAGTTCCCTGTATCCTGTAGTTAATCGCTACATGGATGATGACCCACTCTTATTCAAGCAGCCTTGATTTCCTCTCATGTATTCAGACTCATAATTCAACTAAAAGTGAGTGGCAACATGGCTGTCCTTTGGCTTCAGACTTCAGCATATTGATCCAGCAATTTTGATCTGAGTTTATTGGGTCCGATTTCATGGCTCTGTTTACCATGGATTCTGCGCTTACGATCCCCTGTACAGCACACAGTTCCGTGGTAAGCATAGAATAAGCGTGGAATTCCGTGGTGAGCAGAGCCACGAGATTGGGCCCAGCAGGTCCAGTGTGATGGAATGATCCAAGCATGGTCATTGGATGGGGAAATTAAATGATTTGATTTTAGTTGCCTTTCCCCCACCCCTTTTTTTGGGGTATTGGCACCAGTAGGCAAAATTTCAGAAGTTTGAAGGGAAAAAAATTAAAAAAAAAAAAAAAAATTATTTGAGTACTTTGTAAAACAAATCTTATGCATCTTTATTATGAAGATTTAATTTTGCTGTGAAATGTATGCAAAGTAAAATCTGTACACCAGAATTGTACTCGAAAATCACCTTTAAAAAATTCAGGCATGAAACTTAATAGTTGATTTTCGTCATTTTTGGTTTCATCACCTGTGCCATTGAAAGTTGAAAAGCACTATACAAAGTCTTGCTGTTACTGGCATCATCAAATTTTTATTTGTTGTCCTTCTTTTTATTTTATTTTATTTTAGTATTTTTTTATGTTTATTTATTTTATTTTTTTAACTACAGTTGCCTGATCACAAATTAATTGTAAACACCTTTACGGCTGATCCCACAGTACATGATAGTGCAATAACATTTTGCAATTATCAGAACTTGGGTAAAGGAATCAGAATTTCGCTGTTCGGGATCCCGCCTTTAATTAGTTATTGAAAATCTATACATATTTATTTGTAGATTTTTGGGGTTGGTTTTTTTTTGTTCCGTCAAGGCTTTCTCTTGTATGCAATAATTGTTTCAGGAAATATTTGTGATTTGATTGAGCTTAAAAAGTACTCTCTCTTTTTTGTTATGCCAGTGTAAATTGAGGATCACAGAACGATTTTGAGTTTGCTACCGAAAAAAACAAAACACCAACACACTTTTTAAGTAGCCATCAATTTCAATTGTGTTTTATTTGGTTTGATATAATTAGATTAATTGTGAGAATATAATTTATGCCAAGAAATGATACAGGCAAAAAAAAAATCTTAAAATAGATTATTAATAATAAGAAACCAAACCACCAGATATCTAATAATTGTGTAAAATTAGAAAATATTTTGTAAAATTCCACCAGTACTAATTTTGGTACAGCAGTGGTTTAGGGGGCGATTTTATTCCAACCACCAAGTTTAAAATCTAGAATTGATCCTGTTGATATTTCATTTGATGTAGGTGCTCATGTTTTCAGTACAATGCTATTAGGAGCAAGTTTGATCAAGGACCATGGTTAAGCATAGTAGGACTAACTCTGAGCGAGCACACGCTTGCCGACGGTGGTTGGACTAGTCTAGTTGACAAGTCACAACCAGCCGATCAAAGCTGGTCACATCCCTGGTTACCAATAGCCATTATCAATATCACAGTGCAGAGAGGACCAGTTATCCAAAAAAATTATTACGTTGATCGGACTTAGGTTTATGAAAAATCATGCTGAACTATTAATCGTTTACCAACGATTAATTTTATCACCAAATTATTAATTTATTTTAATGAAAAGCTTTCCATAATTATTGGGGTGCTGTTCGTCCACAATTGTCTGAGGCACACGTTATCACTTGTGAGAGAAAGTGCCATCCATTTCTCCTTTATATATGAACTTGGCCAAAAACAAAAACGGACTGGCCACCGCCACTTTCTAATGGTCACGTTGTCGTGACTGGAGTTGTTCGCATCTCAACTTCAGTGCTTCTGCGCAACGTATGTTTTGGACCAACAACTGGTCCTTGATCTAACTTGCTTCTGTTTTTCTCATGTCTCAGCAAGGATCAGGAAAGTGAATTCTTGAAACAGAAATTTAAATTCTCAGGGGAGTTGGTACCAGTACTACCTTTATACTAAATTGATCTTTTAAGGTCTATATTAAACTAATTTTCCGGATTATCTCGGAAACCATACCACGAATTTAATCATTGAATAGTACTTCACTAAAAAAAGTCATTTCATCGAATGGATTAGTTCCCTCGAACAGGAACAAAAATACAATTCTGTCGCCAGTACAACAGTCAATATTTCTTGAAGCAGAAACGTTAAAGGGAAAAGAGTTGAGAAAATGTTGGTTGTAAGAGCAAAAACATTTGTAGGAAGGGCAACCAAACAATAGCATAGAGGATAATACCTATAGGGTAGAAGTTGTTTAAGGATAACTTGTTTACAGTTATTAGTCAAGGAATTGGTCTGGGGGTCTTTTTGCCCCCCTTGCTTTTAGTGTGGACATTATGTTTGTTTTGGAAGTGAATGCAGGTTTAAATGCAGTCAATTTTGACACCCTTTCCAGGTTCCAGCAGTTAATTTGAATTTTATATGATTCGAATTTGGTTAGATTTTGCTATTTATAAATGGATGTATATTTGGGGGAATACGGTCTGTAAATAATGATATTATGCTTTGTCTTTTCGCCTCAATCCCGCCCTCTTTTTTCGATTTAACGCCACACCCCCTTGTCTCCGTCAACAATATTCCCCTCCACTGTCATCGCTCGTCTTTATTCCCTGGTGCCCTTCACAATGCAGAAAGGATCTCAAGACACCAGTAACTTTGACAAGGAGTTCACTCGAGAGGAACCAGTGCTAACCCCGACCGACAAATTGTTCATCATGAATTTGGATCAGACAGAGTTTGATGGATTCACTTACACCAATCCTAATTTTATCACTCGTTAGGGTGCAGTTAGCACTATAGGTGCGTTGTGGTAAGTCTCAAAACTAACTCTATAATTCTACCATATTTACAAAACATAAAATCAAGAAACAAAAAACAGACAGAGAATGGCAGTATTTTTATGTTTCTTCTTGTCCAGTTAAATATAATGTGATGCGCAGAGAAGTGGAGATTACTTCTATCAAAGGGCAGACGATTTGTTTTTCTTAAAAAATGTTTACCCAGAACTAGGAATAACTTCATAAAAGTTGCAAAGTGAACATATTTGCTAAGCACAGAAAAAGAAAAAAAACTTAACAAGAAACCGGTTACCAGCCAGAAGTACTATGTAATCTACATTGCTTGTGACTGGTTCTTCACTAATGTTGTGCTTACCTGAGGACTATGCTTAGCGGCTATATAAAATTTTGATTTTGTTATAACGTAGCTAATGATTGCGTACAAACGTGGATTGATACATATATTACTTGACGAGGAGTGAATTTTGCAGTTTTGTTCAAATTTGTTACTTCATAACTTTAAATTTGACTGGAAAAGATGCTTCAATAGAATCCAACTCATGAGGATTCACTCAAACCTGCAGAAGTGTAAGGAAACCCAGCAAATTGGTCTGTTTGTTTGATACATTTCATCTGTCCGTTTATCTGTTGACACATTTGGATAACTCTCATTTTGTGGGACAGTCAGATATGCAGACAGTTCCCCATAGACGTCATCTTTATGGGGAATTTGGGTTTTGGCGCAGAGCTACGTCAAGTGTTCTAATTTTTCTATCCGACCAAGTGGTTCACTGACCATTCATGCAAGGAATTCAATAAAACTTCTGTTTGCCAAACACGGTCTTTATGCATAAAGCATAGTTGTGCGTTAACAAAAAAACTAAGACCATTGTCCGTAAAAATGGCTGACTTTACACTATGTGAATGTCAAGTGGGAGCTATGTCTAACTTTTTGAAAATTATTTGTATTTTAACAATCTGAAATTTTACATCATAAAAAAGAGATAATTTATAGATGCTAAAATTTACCTGATGAGTAGTGTTAACATTGCACTCCACACCTAAATCACCTTTTGTTTTGGTTTTTATTTAGAGAATCACTGTTTAGGTTTCCTAGATTTTGTTACATTTTGCAAATCAAAGTTCTGTGATTTTACTAGAATCCTAGCGGCCATCAAAATGTCCATTTTATTCTGTATGAATATTTATCACATTCCATTTTTAAAGTTTATTGCACTTTGTACATATTATCCTCCAATAGATAGCTTATTGTACAGTTCACTAAAAAAATACCCGTTTATGATTGAGCAGAGTCTGAGGGAGGCCCAACATTTTCCGGTTTTCCGTCTTGGAATCCATATTGCAAAAAGAAAGGTTTTAAAAATAACAATAATGTGGTGTTTTTTTTAGCGGTGGTTGAAAACAAGTTCCCCATTTAAACCGGATAAGTACAATTGAAACTATTCATAACAAAACAGCTACATAATCGCAATACTTTCACTATTTGTTTGAAGTGCAATTTGTCGTCCGCAGTGGTAGGCGTAATAACTACATTTGCCTTGAGCCATTTCTAAACTGTGACGGCCCGTGAGTTATACAAAGAGAAAGTGAAAATGTGGGCGGAAATCCTCAAGAGCGAAGTAGGCAATTTGAAACAAACAAAATCTTTTATAGATAAAATGTAGCGCATGAAATGAAAAATTCAAAACTAAAGATATTGGACTTTGCAAACAGATCATTTTAAGGAACCGCCTTCTCCTGGAGGCATTTTATCAGATTAATCTTTAATCTTGTTTATTTGAGGGTGGTTTTTAGGAATTGCCATAAACACACGCTAGGGTAGTCGTAGCATTAGCTGTTTAGTTTAGTTTCAAGATCAAAGAGTTTTTTTTAACATTACACAATATATTTTGCTAACTTCTTATATTTTACTGTCTTGCAAATTAGTTTTCTACCGAATAGAAAAACAACTTTTTGAAATTGGTCTCACCCTGAAATTGTTTTAGAAGGCCTTATTCTTATGTTGAACTGAAAAGAAAAGTACTTAACCTTTTTAGGTTAAATTCTCCAGTGATGAAAACCTCACTTTTTCCTCGTTTAGTTGGCCTCTGGCTTTCAATGTGGAAATTCAAGGCATGAATTTGCTTTCAATCTCAATAAACATTGTAGTTGTTTGAAATGTCATTTTGTTTTTTTACCCTTAAACCGATGTAAGGGTAAACAAAAAAAATAATAATTTAATTATATTCTTTATCCCGATGCAAAAATTAACGTCTATTTAAATTAGTTTGAAATGTCTCTGCGCAAAATTGAATGCAACCTATGAATCTGAATGAAACATGATCAAGAAATTGTATCATTTGCAATCGATTTGTTTGCATACAAAATGTTTATTGGGTCAGCTCAGGACTACAAGGTCGTTGGTTCAGTTTGTGTGGATTTAATCAAATTGGTTTTGCAAATTTTGGAGCACTTGGTAAATGGAGTTTATTGATCAGGAGTGGTCTCAAAAGTAATTGTTTGGCAACAACAGAAATTACTTTGTATTAAGTAAATCATTTATTTGTGGATTTAGTTTTTGGGTGTTTTTTTTTTCTTTCTTTTTTCTTTTTCAAAATTGAAATGCATTTCAGTTATAACGAATATGAAATTACAATTAAAGACCTTATACAACAGACCTGACGATTTATAGAAACTTAAAATAAATTATTGGGTTTTGCTGTTGATTACATTGGGTTAGCAGTGCATCTTGAAGTATTTTTTGAGAATGTCCAGTATTCCTATTGAGAGGTTTATTCATCAAACAGATTATTATTCCTGTTTTTCACGTCAGGGTATACGTATCTAAATGTAAGTGTAGCCATTTATTTTCAGGATGTACTCTTTATCAATTTTATTTTTTCAAGAACTCTTCTGTTTTCAGTATTGTTGACTTTAATACAGGGCCATGTTATGGGGTTTGTTTTCAGTACTGTATCAATATTGCGTTTGTGTCACCAAATGGTTTCCTGATATCCACAATGGAAGAAGAGAGTTTCAATTGGGGTAGAAGGATACCCCAATTGGGGTAGTTTGGTTGTTTACTTCAAAGGGTCTTCTGATTAGGAACCATTGATATCCACATTGGGAGATGAGACTCCCAATCAGGGTAGAAGTATATCCTGATTGGAATAGTTTGGTTGTGAGTGCCCCCCATAAGTGTGAGCCATGGTTAACTACATTGAATTTTATATATCAAAATGTAGTACAGTACTGCTGTAATTCTATGCATTGACCAACCTAAATAAACTCGCAGAGTTTTATCGCCGACACTGTGCTGTTTTCTGTAATCAAATTTATACCTAAAAGTAGCTAAGATTTTTAAAGAAGCAATGCCCGATTATACAAAATGTTAGCGGCCATTTTGGATTAGTTCCCTGACTCTGTTACATGCTCAAATACTTGGGACCAGCCTATTATCTTGACAAGATTCTAATTCTTTGTTTCGAAAATGTTTCTTTGTGTCAAAAATGGGAAGGGGTAATCATTTCTGATTTCAAAGTTATCTCATGTTAGATTTCGCTTCAAGTCGTCAACTGAAATTTGCTGCAAATGTTCAATTTATACCATGTAGTATTTTCACATTTCCGTTGTTTTGTTGGTGTAGGGTTGGGGAGGTGTTGTACATTTGTACGTATATGAAGGACGACAACAAAATATACGTGAACGCTTTGTATAAAAATCTGCACTTTCTTTCAATGCATGCCTGTGGTTTTGAAACCATTTGAGATTATCTGTAGCTCAATAGAATCCATTACTTCTTCATTTATATCCATGAATGTGTATAAAAGATTATACCATAATAATAATAATTATAGCACCAATAGGATGTAGACTTTTTTTATTCGCCTCTGCCGTTTTAGAAAGTATATAATAATTATTGAAAAGTTATACCACAAATTTCTACAATATTTAACGATAAATATCTTGAAGTTCTAATTCTTTTTTTCTGTGTACGGCTTTGGTGGGGTTGGAGGATCTAAAGTAAGTGCTGTAAATTAAATAAATATGGAGTATATTTACTGGGTTGTTTATATTTTGGAGTTAATTATTTTAATATTCTACGCTTAAAATAGATATAGATATTTTTTAAGTTTGAGATTTTTCCATTTATGAATTTCACAGTGGGACTGTTTAGTATTATTTTTACAAGGATGCATCTTTAATTGGGTGGGATTCTAAGTTGGGCTTACCAGTCCATTTAGGAGACCAGCGTTTGCTACAGATTGCCCAATTGAAAACACTTGAGAGAATTTCATATCAATCGACATCATGCGAGACGGACAGCTTGTAATTATATGTTAAAGAGTGAGTCACATAAATCAACAAATATGAAACTATTGTTTAATCTTAAAAATTATTTTTGATACCACGAAGAAGATTCTATGTTTAGGCTAGCTTTAAAAAAAATGAACTGGTTAAAGATAATTATAACGAATTAGAATAAATGTCCGTAGTGCATTTCAATACACTGTTTTTGTGAAATGAATTGGAGGCTGCCATCTTGAAAAACAATGAAAGATGTCAAATGGACACTCACAGCTATCCATGTGATCCTCACAGCTATCCATGTGATCTTCACAGCTATCCGTGTGATCCTCACAGGTTACAATGGTGGTAAAAGCGCTAACATTTTACATGATATTTATCGGGATGGTGGTTTTGCTTGGAGAGAAAAAATTGTGTTTTTTACTGCCTGATGTGTTCTATTTCGTTGTCATGCATACTTGTGAAAATGATACTTTCATCAGCTTCTAGGTAGTGATAGTATATAAAGAATGGTGATTTCATTGTGCATAAAGAAACAAATCATTATACCATATTCTGATTCTAATTAAACTCGAACAACAAATTATTCTCTTTGCAGTTTGGAGTTTTTGTCATTTCTTCTTTGTCATGTTTACACTTGTTGTGGCCGAGCGGTCTAGTTCACTGGACCCAAGCTCTGGTGTTGTCAGCAGCAGAGTGTGGGTTCGAATCCCAGTCATGACTTTCGTGCCCTTGGGCAAGGTACTTAACCATAATTGCTTCCTAAAAATTTGGGAAGGTAGTGCACCCTGCTCTGCCAACCAGGCTCCTAGTGGATGATACCCTTGTCTACATCCTTACAGACTGTGAAGGGGGTAACCCTGTTTCAGCCTCAGAAGTAGGTGGCAACGTGCCTCTGGGTTCAGTTGATTTGTGGTCGACAGCCCAAATCAGTTTAGTGTAGCCCTCACCTTGAAGTGGCCGGACATAAAACCATTTTTTTTTAAAGACTTGTGTATTGAATTTGCAGCTCCCTCCCACTCATGAATATTCATCATACATCTGCAGGTATTGGTCAGTTCCAATTAAGACCGCCTGTGAATTGCAGAGTTGGGCACTCCTGAGGCTGTGATTGGTAGGATTGCCTGATGAATAATTCAGTAGGTTCCCTGTGGAAATCTCCCATTGGTGGAGGCTGCCATCAGACAGTTTGGCCAGTAGAGTGGCGTTGTGTATGACGCCATCTACAAGACTGAAACAAAAAGAGATACTCGATGAAATTATTGTCATGATTTAAAGGCTGTCTACTCTTCTGATTTCTATTTCAATTTCTACGCTGGTACTCGTTGAAAGCCTGTCCAGCAACTTAACAGGGAAAATATTAATGTTTTGTGGACATCAAAATCCTGTGAAAATGTCTTACCACTTAACCAGCAAGCTTGCCCAGTAGTTAGCTAGAGCCAGTTCGAATCCTGTAACTTAACAGCGGGTACTGTACAAATCTGCTCTAGAATGGCAAAGGACGTGGGTTCGAATCTCACCCGAGTTATATCCCAGTGGATTGTCCTTTTATTAAGTGCTAACAGGACTCGATGGGGGGGGGG
>CM021528.1:2218171-2231316 GCA_010994315.2 Pisaster ochraceus
AAAAAAAAAAAAAAAAAGTTCTTTATCCTTGATGCAAATTTTACTTCTATTAAAATCATTGCGATACCCGCTGCTAACTTATTTTCTTACTTGTCTACTTTGTAACGCTAATACATGTACGGATATGTGTGTGTTGTATTTATTTATTTATTTATTTATTCAGGCTTTTAAAAAACAAGACAGAAGACTTAGAAAAAACAATCTGAACAAGAATTACAAAAAGAAAACAGGAATATGTAGGAATGCAAAAACAAACAACAGCCTAGGGATTGCTTGAAAGCGAACTAAATCACTATCTTAAGAGCAATCCCTGTTAAAAAAGAAAGCCATTAGAACAGCCATCAAAAATACATGGACAGATTAGGTTGTCATTTAGCCACTGCTACTGTCTAAAATAAAGCTTTCAGCCCCTCAGAAATGTAAGTCTAAACCTGAGGTCATACACCTACATCTGCCTGACTTTTCAGGCTTGTTAATAACATTTTTTTTCTTTTTTCTGAGGGCCAAAGAATTGATATTTAGACTTAGGTAAGAACATCACGCCTGAATGAGTACTACATGGGCTGGTGTTTATGGACTGTGATCAGTCAAGCAAATATGGTTTAACAGTTTTTGAAATATAAGACCATTACTGCGTTATGGTTGAACTTGAGTTAAAAAAAATGCTGCAACATTCACTTCACTGCCCAACAGAAACATTCTAGAGACTGAACGTTACTCGCACCGTATGTCCTTCACCGTACCTGGCATTTACATGTTGGCTGGGAAGGTTGTAGTCTATCAACTCCAGCATCTTGTCCGTGTGTGGGTTGAACGCTATAATAGCACCGATGCGGCTGTTACACGCCGCTTCTCGATCACTGACGTCATCGTGGTACACAAGGATTAGAAATAACAAACCCTATGAGGATAACAGACGGAGAAAATAATAGCATTTTATTTTGGCATGAATTGAGAAATTCCCTTTCAATTTCACTCATTGTCAGAATGCTTAAATTCCAGATGGGCAGGCGTGCCCGATGCTTTGTTCTTAAAGGGCAAGGGCACCAAGGCGTTTTTTCTCCTTTTTAGAAGGCACCTCTAGGAGGAAATTGTAAACTACTGGAGCATTTCAAGAGGCACCAAGGCAATGCTCAGGGGCATGGAGGCAATTGCCTCCATGGAGCATCAGGCCTGGACAAAGTCATATTAGAAAGTTAATGTCTCCAACTAAATGCAACGTTTTGTATATTTCTCTTCATATTAAAGGACATGACTCATTTTTAGTTTGATAATTGAGTTTATAATGGAAGCCATCATAGTGACATATTGTATTTCTCATCAAAGTCTGTTGGGGGAGGCAAAAATAAAAGCAAAGACCCTTTGGCTGTTATTTCTTCTTGAGATGTACTGTAGACAAGGTTTCTTCTAGAATCAGCGCTTACCGATTCAGCAACTGCTTCAAGACACGTAACACGGCTTCCACTGGCAACTGGCTTGATCGGGACATCTTTAAGCAGCTCACCTGTCTTTAAACACCTTTAAGATTACAGAGATTTCTTAAGTACAAGGGTCTGTGTACAGTACATAACAAGCAACATGTAACAGACAGTTGAAGTCAATAAGTCTATGACACCTACAATGATCACAAACTGCATGTTAAATAATTTAACTACATCAAAAATCCCCACGTAAACACAAACTTTGAGCAAAAGTTTGGACTTCAAAAGCCCCCAAAAATGAAAGTTTCATTCCAGAGGTTGTGGGTTGCAAAGATGAGATCCTACTTTGACCAGTTTGAGAAAAACGACAAAGTTCGCTGAGCCATTTTTCTACCAGTGTGCAACACAGGCACATGATCTGCATGTATATTTGGTCTCCGATGTTTACCAAATACATGTAATTCTTTTTTGAGCTGCAATGCACTGTGAACAGTACAAGATGTGGTGTTCTTACCATAAAAGTATGTGATTGCGTGATGTGATTGCCAAGACGATACCCGCGGTTTCTTCAACTTTCAGTATTGATGTCAACTCCGCGCTACATCCAGTGGGTAATTTTACTACATGCACATCCCTGAAATACAAGAATTTGAGATTTTCTATAAATAAAGTATTGTAAAGCTTGTAATCTACATTATTAAATGCAAATTAAACGTTCCAATCATTACTTAGTTTTGACCCAAGTAGGAGAACTTCCAAAGTCAAAATGATGAGCAAAAGCTAATCAGGTCAAACTTGAAGACAAAAGATGAGGGCACAAAATATGGCGTTTTGAGGCGAGCGGTTGAGTGCAATGCACTCAAGCTATGATTCTGAACAGCAGAGTGTGGGTTCGAATCCTAGTCTTTTACACTTGTGTCCTTAAGCTAGACACTTAACCATTATTGCTTCGTCCTTCGGATAGAACGTAAAGCCGCAGGTCCTGTGTGTTGTGTATAAATGCGTGTACAAAAAATCCAGTACACTTATCGTGAAGAGAAGGGGGTTTTCCCCAGTGTTCCTGGTTTGATTGGCAGCAAAATGCGCCACAGCACCTTGTAAACTGTTACAAGGTGCTCTGTAAATACATGGGTTTTATAATGCAAACATTGCTCCACATACCTTGAAGAAAAAATAATAATCGCTTTGAGACGCCCTTCTGTGTGATAACGGGCTATATGAGAACTTTGAATTATTATTGTTATTAAAATGTTGAGTCAGCTAACTAGGAAACTGTGAATGGGGGGGGGGACAGTAGGGAACGTTTGTTTACTTTGATTCTGTGGAAGCTTGGACAGAAAACACAGTAGTCTTATTCTTGGTACTCTTGACTGCAACAATGAAATCCTGCTCACTGGTAGTACATAGAAGGTAAGGCACCTGATCCTCCAGTGACTGGGAGAGGTTCACATCCAACATCTGAAGTTCCTCAGTCAATGTGTCAAACGTCAATATCCTACACAAAACCACACACACACACAAGTAAACAGTCAAATCAGGGCATTGCTCATACAGCATCAAAGGTAAGGCACTTGATCATCATATGACTGGGATAGATTCTCATCCAACTCATAGATTGTCTTTTTCAATGTGCTGCATGTCAGTATTTTACAAGAAACCACCGGTTATTGCTTAAGCTACATTGATGGGGAGGCACCTGATCATCAAATGACTGGGATAGGTTCATATCCAACTCATAGATTTTGTTAATGAGCCACATGTCAATACCCTACGAGAAACCAACAGTTTTTTCTAATACTACAAGGTGAGGCACTTGATCATCAAATGACTAGGATAGGTTCACATTTAAATGGCCTTTTTCATAAGAATCATTTGATTGTTATTCCGCAGTAGGTTTGCTTTAAAAGAAAAGAGATGAAACAAAATATTGAAGACATGTTTACATAGTTCATACCTGACAGCACAAGAGGCAAATTTCCCGGCAACTACCAGAGCCACTTGGTTCTGTTTCCTGCAGGGCAAACACTTCACCAAGCTGAACTCCTCTTCCTGTTAAATCATTATCAAAAATAATCAAATTAATGGTGTGTCCATATTTGACATGGTTCTTGGTTTACACCGTGATACTGATCATTCTAGTTCACATTCTTGGCCTAAAATGTCATAAACAAAAAATTATAACCCTAACCACCCCCAGGGTCTTTGGCTTGAGACCCTCCCATATCCTAAAAAAAAACTCCACTTTCTGGTATCTCAACACCCGAACATTTAGACTTGGATAAGATTGGTGCTTGCTCTAATGATAAGCAACTGTTATCTGGGTCTCCAGCACCATACCCTACAAAGTCAAACATCATTCTGAAGAGGATTCCGGAGGACTTTGGAATGTATGAGTTTAATGTGTCTTTTTTGATAAATAGTTAATGGCCCGTTGTTTCGACCCCAGCAGAGTCTTTCTCGAAAGTTCTTTTTATATAGTGCACAAACAGGACCCAATTTCATAAAGGTGTTTAGCAAAAAATTGGTGCTTCTGCTTAGCAAAAATCAACAGGTAACCAGTCACAATCAATAAATATTACATGGTACCTTGGCTGGTAACCTGTTTCTGCTAAGTAAGATTTTACAGGAAACCAATCACAAACAATATACATGACATGGTATCTTGGCCGGTAACCTGTTTCTGCTAACCAAAACTTCACAGGGAACCAGTCACAAACAATATATATTACATGGTATTTTTGCTGGTAACCTGTTTCTGCTCAGCAACATTTTACAGGAAACTAACCACAAACAATATACATTACATTGTATCTTGGCCGATAACCTGTTTCTGCTAAGCAAAACTTCACAGGGAACCAGTCACAAACAATATATATTACATGGTATCTTGGCTGGTAACCCATTTCTGCTCAGCAAGATTTTCCTTTTCCCTGATCACTTCATAGCTTACCTGGGGTATAACCCAAGACCGTAGTATCTCCCACTCTTTTGTGCCTTCGTAATACCGCCAGATAACTAAGCTGTGTTGGTAAGCGAGGACGAGAATACTCGTCTCTTTGTCCAGGTTCACCACGCCGCTTGCTAGGTCCCTGATGGCGGGTGACAGCTCCCATGGAAGATCAAGCTGAAGTACGGGTTAAAAAATAAAAAGAACATGATTGGATATGGTTTTAGTTTTTGCCCCAAAACATTAAAAAAAGGTATGGGCGTAGATTGGATTTTGGCAACGTATGCTGCTTATTAATAGGCAAAATGTGCTACATTTTTGCATCAAAAATAAACCATAATTTAAATGTAAACAAACAATATTTCTAGGAAAAATTTGTCCATATTGCTATATCGCAATTCCTATAAAAGGTAGGTTCCTTGTTGGCAATCGGTTTTTGGCAACATTATCAAGAAAGGTACAATAATAAGTGTCACCAGTGGAAATTTCAGCTGAATACAGTGTCTACTTGTCGAGAAAACAAGAAAAAAAAACCTGTCACTGTATTTTCACATGAACGTCGAATCCATCCACGTTTAGCTAGTTGACAGCGGGTACCAACCGCATCTCTGGCCGCAAACATTCGCAAACGGACTTCAAACCTCCGAAATCTGAGAAACGATTTATGCATAAACCATTTCTCAGATTCAAATGTTGTGGGGTGAAAAATTATCCAAACTATATTACTCTTGAAGGGAACCCTTTCTCGAAATAGTTTATACTATCAACAGTTGAAATGCAAGTGATCTTTCATCTCTAAACATTTTGGAAATAAAAAAAATTGTGGCTGGATTGTAATTCAAGATTAGCAGAGTTCAATTATAGTTAGTGTACCTGTAAGCATCCAATCAAAGCTAACTCATGTCTGGTAACCCTCTCCTCCACCTCATTGTCGTCACAAAGCACCTTCACCGCACACTGGGACATCGCTTTAGGCTCTTCAGCCCTTCCAAAAGGACTCCCTGTGGCTCCGCCTGCAAAGGGGGATTTCTGGTCAATGTTGCTGGAGACAGCCCCGCTAGCTGCTGGGTGGACACTCGGCGGTGTGATGCTGCCATTATTTGTTCCCCCGGTGACATCACTTGTTGGTTGGTCCCCAGCCGATTGGTTACCAGTGAAGGTCTCATGTGTTATTGCTTTCGATAGATTCGGGCAGGCGGTTGAGCCATCCTTGGAACCGGTGGTTTGATTTGAGGGTAGAGGGTAAACAAACACAGTGTGTTGTTGCAGGTTGCTTCTGGAGTTAGGATGTGTAGGATCGCAGGGAGAAGTAACCGAGGGTCGTGAACAAGAACTTCCATCCACTACTTCATCAAGTTTGGAATCAAGACAGGAATCCACTTTGTGGTCTCCGTCGCCGAGACCGTCGCCTTCAGCTTCCATGTCTACGCCCTGAAGAGAAGGCGAAACAGTTTTAGTCAACATTACCCCATCGGTATCATCTCTAGAGCAACTTGGTGAAAAGCCTGGAGTACATCCAGCGCTCGGGAACGCCAAGGTGCAGCTGTCATGAAACTGGGTCAGTGAGAACTGGCTGTGCAGAATGTTCTTACCAGGAGACTCTTTGACGGGGTCCATTCCAGGCTGTATCTTTACACCGATACACAATCTGGCAGGTGACCCTGGATCAAGAGAGGGTTGGACTGAATCAATGTCTTCTCGTTGGTCTATCCGGGTTTGTTTGAGGTGAGGAACTTCTGAAGAGGGGGGCGCCATTTCAGGTGGGGAGTTTTCGGTAATGTTTCTGTCACTTTGGTAAGGCTTTTGAATGGGGTGATTATGAGTTACTGGGGAGACTACTCTATCCTGGGTTGTTTGTAATAGGCCTAAGACTAATTGGTCATTGGAGTTTTTATGATGTTGTTCAGCTGGGATGCTTTTGTCACTCTTGTTGCTTTTGTCGGTGTTGGCGTTCGCATTCTCCCTTTCCAACAGCAGGGATGAATGGATGTTCTTATCCCTGTCATCACAATTACATGCTGCTGCTTCATCAGCTTCTGTTAGAGTTTTGAATTTGGCTTCCTTCAAAGTGCCAAAGTCTTCGTCAGGCAGAGCAAAATCTGAGCGCGGCAATCTGAGCTTTCTCAGAGCAGGAAGAATACTTCCTGCATCGAGTTCAGGTTGGGATTCTGTTCTCCCGTTATCTTCAGTTCCAGGGTTTGATCTTAAATCAGAAGTTGATACATCTGTAGTAGATCCTGGACAGAGGTTTGGAGTGTTGCTGAATGGTTGAGGTTCTTGCAACGAGGAGGTAGGGCAAGAGTTTGATTTGCTCATCTCAGGGTCGGGTGTGATAGCACTTTCCTCTCCAACAAAAGTCACCTGATTGTCAGGGCTGTTCTTAGATAAAGATGCTCTTGAAATTCCTTTCCAAATGACTTTCCGTCTCTGAAGCTTTCTGGTTTTTGTTTGCCTGGTGGACAGTTTCATCCTATCGTTGTCTCGTTTGTTTCCTGGAAGACAATCCTGAGGTCTTGTCAAAGTGGTCTTCAGGAGAGACTCCGAGAGTTGAGATCTCGAGGAATCTGAGCCCAAATCTGGGGACAAATTGGGAGCGTCTGTTAGATTCCTACTTGATTCCATTTGACATTGGCTTACTTCCAGTTGATTTCTACTCGCTTCAAATTGATTCACACAAACTGCTTCTACCATGGTAGCTTGAGGTACTGAATCTTTAGATCTAGTAAAGTCTGTTAGAGAGTCTGTTTGCTCCGTCGTTCTCTGTTGAGTATCCATGTACCTCTGTGAATCATTTCTGTCCATGTATCTTTGGGAGTTTGAGTAATTCTGAGAGCTCTGACTGGAGGTCATGCTTCTAGTGCGTCTGACGTAATACTCCACCGGATACATCAGCCCCTCGATCCAGGTGTGACTGCCCTCCTCTGCGCTCTGCGACTGCACTACTTCTTTCATGCTGATGTCAGACACAGTCAGCTCGCGGGGTTTCCTGGAATGCTTCAGACTGCGTCGGCCGGCTCTCCTTTTTTTCACTTCAACTTGGTGTGGCTTCTCGGAGGCCTCTATTTTCTCACCAATTCTGTTTGTGTTGTCGCTGTTGCTATTGCATGAGTTATAGCCAGTGACTTCTTGAAGTGGGGAAATGCTGGAAGACTTTGTGGTAACTTCTTGAAGTGGAACAATGCTGGAAGACTTTGTGGTGTCTTGGTCAAAAATACCAGAGTGTAGATCAAGATTCTGCTTGTCCTCTGCTTTGATTCTTGCATTCTTCTGAGGATGCAACACAGCGAGAGCTACTGGAGTGACATCCATCTTAGGGCCACCTTCTCCTAAAGATTCTGTAAGTTGTGATTCTGGTACGACGAGAACCACATTGTCGTTAGACCTAATTCTGTCCTCTCTACCGGTGTGGGTGCTTACTTTAGAATCCCCTGAGGTGTCACTTATTGATAACGCTCTTGAAACCGATGACAACTCGCCATCATGTGACTGCTCCAGCATGGCTGCGAGTGACAGATCAGGAAGAGAGGATCTCTTGCTCCTGGATTCGAGTTGCTCCTCCTGCCTCTTAATCACCGCATCTCCATGATGGCCTTCTTTCTTCTCTTCCTCACCGTTATCATCTCTCTTGGATAGAGTCTCTTTGGGAATAATGAAAGAAACGCTCCTCCTCTGTCTCTGGCGACGTCTTGTGGCCATCAAAGACTTGAAGTCTCTCCTATTAAGACTTTCATCTCCACCTCTCGCCTTCTTGTCCAGCAACGGTTCATCGGTTGAGGTTGTTGTTACTGGGTCAGGTCTTCTACTGAATGTATGTGTACATGAAGGTGACGTTGAACTGAGCTGAGCCTGCTCGGCTAATTTTCTCTGGACGTGAGAACGGGCTCTCTTTGCTTTCTCTGATTTCTGTAACAAATAAAAAGACAAGACCATAACCTTCCTTTTGTGTTTTTGATATAATTGATAACCTCAATGAGCTTATACTAGTCACACTTAATGAATAATTTGTCTTGTTTGTTATGAAATCAAGAATGCCTGACTGTATCCTTTCCACTTAATGCCGGGATGATCGGGGACTGTGTAAAGATGCATTTGTAAGGGACGAGTTTTAAAAGCGGATGAAGTGTTGTCTTACTCAGAAGTTTCATTGTGAACGTTCACCATGCATACACTCAGCGTGTCACACTTCGATCACCCAGTACAAACAAGGACAAAAGGCACTGGAATCAACGGTCAATTTCACTCTTTACCCCGATTCCAGACCTCCTGTACTTTGTCTGACATACCGAGATTTAAACAGATCGAATGCTTGCCATGACTGTTTCCATCGTTTTCAGCACTGTAATCATTTTGTGTTTTGATATTTTATTGTATGCTCTAATGATCTTCTTTTTTACCGGGATTGTTCTTCTAGTTCACTTTTGGGCAATCTCAAGGCTGCTGTTTATTTTTCATATTTTCACATTTTCATATTTTTTTGTAATTCTTGGTCTGATTGATAAATCTTCTGTCTATCTATTATGTTGTAGCCTGAATGAATAAATAAATAAATAAACACTGAGGTGCAATGTCCCAGCATTCCATGGCAGATTTTCAGTCATCACTTACAGCCTAGAAATGGCAAAATCACAATAAAATTTTTTTTTAATAATGATTTTCGGAATGGTCACCGAAAATGATATCATTAGTGGTACTGTTGAAATTTGTGAAAAGCATGATTGAACTGGTTCAACCATATCAGTTTGTTTGACCTATATGTTTTGTGAATTTAAAAGGAATAAAACTTTTCCCACTTTCTGAACTTTAAATGCTGGACAAAATACTGTTTTATGTATCTTAATGCCAAACCTCAACACTGCGTAGAGTCCTCGCATAGTCCTTCTTCATACTGGCTAACTTTCTCCGAAGCTGAAAAAAGATCAAATATAAACACAAATAAATCCTGTTCAAAAATCACATGCCTTCTGCATGCAGAAAAGACAATGATCCATTGTTCACTTAATTACATTATTTGTTTGGGCGGGTGGTAAATAATCCATGGAAAAAGTACTGGCATCTAAACGAGGAAACAATACTTAGCATATTACAAAGAGTCAAAGTTCTAGCAATAGGCAAATATTATATATAAAGTTGAATGAAAGAATTATGGTGTTGGGATTGTTTCCCACCAACCAAAATGCCCTCAGGTATTAACCTAGACCCAGTAACTGGGATGCTGTACTCGACCGTTGAAAACAAAGTTTTAAAAGGAGGAGTAAAGCACCCCAACCCAGTGACTGGGTCCAATTTAAACCAATACAATACAATGTCATTTGACAGAGATTTCTCTGCCACAATGAGTCAATACTACCTCCTGTTTGTCAGCTGATTTGTCTGCCATGTTGCTAGATAGTGTTCAGGCAGTGTAGCTTTTCAGGCATTTAACATTTATGTTTGTCAGAACTGGAAACAACTGAAAAAGGGACAGAAAGAAGAAACAGAATGAGATTAAAATGAAATAAGACGTTGTCATTTCTACATAGTTTATGCACCCAACAAACTTCGATACGCATTCCTTAACTATTTGATTTCAGTCATGTCAAGTCACTGTCACTTGTCAATGTCAGTTTCATCAGTGAAGCCTTTCTTCAATCCCCTTCTACAGAGTCAGACCAGTCGGCAAACATTTTTATCACTTTCACTCAGTATCAATCAGCAAAGCATAACACACCGACTTCTTTTGTGAAAAAAGTCAATGGAGGAAAACCAGGTAGGGACCACTATATTACTAGCTAGTAGAACTTGACCAGGTCGGGTGGGGGACTGAATGAAAACCCCATCCACATACATGACTTCGATCCGGTTATCGAACTCAACTGGGGTCCACAGAATCACTATTCTCTGTGACGACTGAGTTGAAAAGGCAGGAAGTTGGAACAGAAACCACTGTCACTGACTGAGCCAACCTGAATGCCCACTATTTCTTCTTTGATACAGATTGTAATCTGCATCAAACTGTTCACAGAATATATACAGAGAACAACCGAAACTTTAAATTATTAAAAAGTATCAAAATCGTGAAAAAGTAACAAAAACTTACCGTCATGACCGTCCTCTTTCTGACATTGAATTAGCCGCCATTACAATTAGTGTAGCGCCCTCTATTGGTAAAATCCTCAGAAAGTGAGCAAAATCCGAGACTCGCACTAGTCTCTTCTTGTTTTTCCTAGCGCACTTCTCCCACAGTAATCAATGTCATCCCACATTTTTTTCCAGTGAAATGAAGTAACAGAATGAAGTATGAGGAATTTCAATCGAACTTTGTAAATAAAAAAAATCATTTAAAAATAATAGCTGGTCTTTGGAGGGATCAGTAAAAAACAAAGCGTTAAAAAAACGCACTTCACTTTAACAGACAGACATCAACAAAATTAGACAAACACATTTGTCATCAATACAATTACATTATTTTTATTTGGGTCAACATTCCCACAAAGAAAACCTTCTCTAAGATATCTTTGTAAATTTCATACAATTATCTTCACATTAACATCCAATTAGTTTGAAAAATATAAATATCTCCAACAACAAAAAACAGGACTGCTTCAGGTAAAAGCCTGTAGAGATACAGCAGGCTCCAAAACAAGTTTTACAATTTGTTAACTTGTACTCAAAATCAAAAGTTTTATTAAGCACTGTATACTCAGTACTTTCCCCGAGTTCTGTGGAAAAAAATTCCACAGTCAAATCACTCGGGTGGGATTCGAACCCACGACCTTTGCCATGCTAGAGCAGATGTCTTACCACTAGACCACCGAGCTAGCCCCATGGCTAGAGGCAATTGGGGTACAATCCAGTACTGAATAAGAATGTTTCACAGAAGCACTGGTCAGGCCTGATATATTTAACCCTTGGGAAAAAGAATAGGTCAATTTCATTTGAGTACAAGGGCTGAACTACAAAATTATACAGGCCTTTACAAACATGTTTTTAGGCAATTTAATAACAATCTCGATTTACAATGATTTACAGATGGCAAAAAAACAACAAAGGAAATCAGACTAAAAAAGAAAGAATATCGTGCCTGATTAGTGTAGGTACTGGAACCCAGCCCTCGATTTCACCAAACTCTTCCTAACTTAGGATTAATCTTAGGACTTAGGACGAGTCCCAGCCTTGCACTGTAACATGTAAACCTTAAGATTAACCCTAAGTTAGGCCTAGTTACTCGTCCTAACTCGAGATAGGATTAATCCTAGCTTTTCATTAAATCGGCTGCAGGAACTTTACAAGGGTGGGGTAAAAAAAAAAAAATTGTGTTTGACTGGTACATGTAATGAAAATGCTGCATTGTTTATTGAAACCAGCTGTCATTGTACATACGTGAGAAAGTTTGTGAATGACTAGCGTGATTGCGTTGATACTTTAACAACGATAGTAAAGTAATTATACATTTATTTACTCTGGTTAGGTAATTAAATGTTAGACTAATAAAACTTGTTTGTTTGTTCACGCCACCGGACAGAAAAACTGTCTCCAGCTACAACCCTGTGTGTGGAGCTAAGATCTGTAGCGAAGGCCTGTAAGGCCCCTATTTGATGGTACAAGTTTAAAAGTTAACAAAATGAAAAAGACTGTTTAAAAAAAAAGTCGTCAGGAGCAGGGAGGGGTTTGAACCTCCTGAACCCACCTCTGGATGCACGCCCGATACTCAAGGTCCATTGCTAAACTTCTACCTATCATACACTCTGTATATACAATGTCCAGATTAGTGACAACTTTGGATAAATCCTCCCTCAGCTTTTCTGCCCTGCAATGAAATGCTTGCCATGGTCCTCGTGTCCCAAGCTTGGTCAGAGTCTAGAGGTCTGCGTGTTGGAGGCATTGTGTTGTATTTCAGGCAAGCTGTTGTATAGCAGCTGCAGTGACCGTCTCCTTCATTTGCCTCGCGCCCAATTTTCAGACAGTAGGAGGGTTAACTGAGGTTCCAAGGGTTTAAGGTTATATCTTGAGAGGTCAGAACTCCTTAAATATCCTAGGTAGCTGACTTCACTCATTGGTCTTTAAGGTGTTATCGTCTCCCCTTGCCCTTGTGAGACACCTTGAGCTTCTTGCGTATACCGATCGCATCCTCAGTGTCGTCATCTCCGCCCCGACCACGCCCTTTCTTCTTGTCGTCATGATCTTTCATTTCCTGAAGAGAAGAAAACATGGAGGTTTACGGTAACACCATCAGTAAAAACTCTTTTGTATAAAGTATGTCTGGATTCCAACGGGGAGTGGGTGGGGCTTGAGTAGCCTAGCGCAGGATTATGGTGAAGGGATTAGGTAGAGTGAAGGGATTAGTGTTTGGCATTTGAAATCTTTCCAATCTAATTTAAAGGGACTGCATATAACAAACTTTTTTTTTTTTTACCACCATCAGAAAGATCCGATTTTTCTCTTTCCAGTAAGCTTGGGTATGGAGGGTGAACATGGACAAAACTACAGCTTTTTACCAACTGGCCTATGTGCTCAGGCTTGAGTGCTTTGTGTGCGTTTTCATGTCAACTAAAGTCGCCATCGGGGCTCAAGCAGGGTATATTGCAGTCGACTAAAGTCACCATTGGGGCTGAAAGGGTTTAACCTGACAAAAATTGACCATTTTTGCAAAGCGTAGAGCAAAACGGTAACCTTAATACAAAGCATTTACGTTGTGCCATTCCTTTAGTTTTGGAACCTAATCTGACAGAAACTGACCATTTTCGCGATGCGCTGAGCTTCCATGACTCTCTCCATCAGTAACATGACTTCTTGTTCCT
>CM021528.1:2242973-2253989 GCA_010994315.2 Pisaster ochraceus
AAAAGGTGGGATGGTGTACATCGAGGGGAGCGGTGTATGTATGTAGGGCATTGGCAGGGAATTTGTGCACAAAATTAGAGCTGGAATATGAAAATAATTGTTGCAATGTATAAAGCAATATGGCTGCATTTAAAAAGACTGTTACTAATTTTTTTTTTATTCTTTAAAATTCCTTTTCAATTCGTTACTCCTTGTCAACATTGTTCACCCGCTCCACGTGCCACCAACGCGTAGAACTCCCCCGTTGGCCAAACCACCTCTAGGGTCCAACCCCTTTCAGAGCTTTTGTCAATCGAAGATTCACATTTTTTTCAAGACTCCCTCCCGCCCAGGCCCGTATTGTACCTAGGGAGGGGGCGTTCCCCCCACAAAAAAAGTCCCATAAAAAATAATAAAAACAGGAAAGTCCAAACAATTAAAATAATGCTCATAAAAAAGTAAGTGCAAAAATTGCCCAAATGGCTAAAATTTGGCCTTCATTTTCAAAGTTTTTCCAACTCCCCTTTGCTCGCTGATGAAGAACGGGCAACGCTCAACGGCGTACCCAGGATTTTGTATCGGGTGGGGGGCCCAGGGGCCGGCTTTACGGCCCCCGGTGGGGTCCAAGGGGCAAGCCCCGGTGGGGGTCCAGGGGGCACAGTAACATAGTGGGTAAAATCTGAAAGTTCTCAAATTTAAGATTAGTGTAGCCTTTTCACGTGAATGCCGGAACGACATGAAATGTATTTGATCCCGGACAAATTGGCTCGTCAGGCTTCAAATGCTTATGTTATTGTTGCAAATCTAAACAATAATTACAAGACAGTGACATACTCATGAAAGATTCATTTTGACAGAAAGAAAACCTTGTTAGGGGATAGAATGAAAAAGAAATCCTCCCTGCCCCATTACTTGTGGCAGGCAGAAGTAAAACATAATATTAATATAGTTGTAAAAATTCAAAATTTACCGGGGGGGCACGTGCCCCTGCCCCCCCTCCGGATCCGCGCCTGCCGCTACGCTCTGATGTATACCTTTTTACATATTCGCCCCCACCTCCAAATTCATATTCGCCCCCCCCCCCCCCCCCCAAAAAAAGGAAAAGAAACCCAATAAAATGTTTATAATAATGATAATTCCTGGTTACGGGCCTGCTCCCTCCTTTTAGCATCCGACTTTTGTGGACGTGTGACAGCACATAGAGATTGATGCAGAATGGAAATGATCATTTCCTTCCGCATTTTGATGGCCAGCTTAAACTTAATAAACCATTAAATGGTAAATGTTATTATACTCTAAAACAGAAAAAAAAGAAAAGAAAAAGAAAACAAGTTAAATAGCATTTTTTTTTTAAATGACGCGCTACACTGATTTTTTTTCCGTTGATTTATTATTAAATAATTAGATTAAATCTTAAACATGTTCTTCTCAATGAAGCACTTATTAGATTGTAAAAACCTCCGTTTCTTCCATTACTTTGTAGACAACCCTCTTTGTATGAGCTACTGGCTAGACAGACAGACAGACAGACAGACAGACAAACATAGAAACGTACAGCTTTGAACTCCAAATAAAATTAACCAGTCTGTCATGTCAAATCAACTTATGGTGCATGACAACAAAATAATAATAATACAAAAAATGCCGGCAATATCAGACCAACACCTGAATACCAAAACAGTCACGGTATATACCGACCATATCCAAAATCTCTTACAACAGTCATAAGCCCCATATTGGCATAATACCAATCAACTATTTATGCTTAGCAATCCACACAGTTGTCATTTTTTACGCCCGTGAAGCCCTTTGATGTTGCCGCCGGCTACCGACAAAGGCATGATTCGTAGGTGAAAGAAAATGTCGGCCCAATCTACATCACATCATAATTGCTCATTTTCCTAAGCAGCCGTCCACTTATCGCAGGGAAAACCCAAATAAAAAAATATGGAAGGGACAGGAGAGAGACGGGGAAAAAAACTACAAAGGAATGGTAAAACCCGTGCACACAATTGACGGTTTAGCCATAGGCGTATTGTTGGCGTTGGACCGGGCAGCTCGCTAATCCCGCTCATCTAGTCCCTCTGTGTTTATTCATTCCCTTCAAAAATCGCTATATGGAGTTCTTTGTCAGCCTTGCAGGCCATGAACTGCTGTGGCGGGTTTCTGCCGCTCCTTTCTGTTTTTATGGCCGATATGCTGGGGAGAGATAAAGCCGGCGCGGCAAAGCAGACCTGCTCGTTGGCGGCAAGATCACAGGGCCTCGGCTGTTTTTATTAGCGGTGATAAATGATTAACGTCGGCGCAGTCCGTCCGCCTCTCTTCTTTCGGTGAATGGGGCCACAATACAGTGCGAGTCGGTGTGCAAGGCGTATCATGAGCAGTCTCGCATTGAATCTGGAACTGTAAGAAGTGTTTTTAGATTGTGCGGGGGGGGGGGGGGGGGGGGGGGGGGGGGGTTTGGGCATTTTCTCCCACAACTAGGATCGGTTTAATCACAGAGAAAGGAGAATTGAGAAGTGTGGCATTAGATGAACATCGTGTTCGTGTTTGTCAGTTTCTTTTGACAAGTCCTCCGACAGTATGACTATTGATTTTTCTTTATTCAAAATGGTCCGAGTGTATTCACTCCCGGCCTCGGTTTGGCGACGTTTATTTAAATGGTGAACAAGATGGTTTCACCGTTATAAACGCTTTTATACATAATTGGGAGTAATCAACAGATTATGTATCTTAAAGACTGGATTTTTCGTCCAGTTTCCGGTCATTTATTTTCCTTCTTTTGGTGTTATGTTTGTGCTTGTTTAGCAAAAATAACTCCTGGCAATGTATTTGATCAAATTGTGCACATTAAAAACCTGAAAAGAAAGAAATAACTTTTCAATGATATTTATACCAGATATCAATCTTTACCATTCATGTTTAGTGCATATTTTCAGTTTCTCTTGATATAAACTTTCAGGACTATATACCCAAAGCATGTGAGCATAATGTTTATTGCCCTTAGTGTACAAATACCACAGTCAATATATAGCACGTTGCCTTCGTAATACACCGATCCCACCCGTTTTATGACTTGGTTGTTGGAATAACTCCATAAGATGTCGGCTAACAGATTGTTGTCAATATTGTTAGCGATACCTCTGCTAGCAAACGCCATTTTATAAATTATGGATCCTAAATCTGTCTCCCTATGTTAGGTTTTATTGTGTGATTTTTTTCCCACCACTCCGATTGCCCTTCCACATGCTCTTTAATCGTGTCAACTGCTTACCCTAAAAAAAAAATGTCCAGAAATATTATGGAGAAAAGGCTACCCTAAGAGGCAATTTGGCTCATTTATACAGGCGCCGTCTTGGCTTGCGCGGAGGCCCGCAGTTGACCGGACCCCGACCTAGCCCGGTCAACGCCAAATTAATTCGTTGCCTGATTTGAATGGAAGCGGCAGGGAACATTCAGCGGCTTCTGACAGCGGAGAACTCGGGTATACAGACACACACACCCGCTAGTCTTCTTCCACTACCATGGATTTTGACGTTGCTCTGGATTTTTGGGGGCTAGCCATTAACACAACTGCACAAAGATCCTTGAATTGGGGCCGTTTGTTTTGCACAATTCATCAATTTAGCCTCCTCATTTTGCCAACAGTAAGTACATGAGTGATGCAGTGAATCATTTTGAAATGGTCTTTTTTTCTCTGCCTTTCACGCAACGTTGACCCGCTGGACTTCCGTGCGGTCCTTTCTCTCTGTGTGCCTGGCGCTAGAATGCCGAATGCCCTCGGGGATCAGACCGTTCTATTCATCAAAAAGGGTAAAAATGTTGTACTCGACATAGTTTAACCAATCACCATTCGAACCTCAAGCACAAACATATTGTACAAAAAAAGCCGCCATAGTATTTGTTCAAGCTACATTTATAACAATAAAGAGAGAAGTAGTATTTTACAGTGAGGGTGTTAATAAGATACGTGACACAAATAAAATTGCATTTCCCTATTTTATGAATGCACGCTACCGCGGGTCTAAAGTGTGCTCCTTTGTGATTGGTGCGGCTTTTCCTTTGAGGTAACGTCACTGCCCTTTGGGAGCCATCGGGCGGCGGGCACATGCTTTGATGTGTTGCACTTTGAAACACACAGAAAAACTTCTCGCAGTCAGAGACGCTATCCGGTAAGTAAAGGACGGAACGGCCCTACAAACTTCGAAATTCTACCTTTTTCACATGGTATTTCTTGTTGAAAATGCTTACATGTGCTGTACGTGAGTTGCCTACATGTAGTCCTGGATAATAATTGCACCGGCTTTTGGCTGATCGATGTTTGGGGTGAGTGAAATTATGCTTTGTTGACTATCGCACCAGTCAACACGAACGCTTCGGTAGTGTACATGTAGTTAGTGCAGAGTGCTGTGTGTGTATGGGGGGTATATTACCATGTAACACACACGGCATGGCATGGTTTGAACTACAATTCGCCTCGTCGTTAGTCGTACAACGGCCATGTAAACCGACCAAAGGGAATTCATTGCAGTATCACAAGTGATAAAGCCTTATTGGTGGATCGAGAAGGGTTTATATTGCGTGTTAAAAACGAGCTTGGAGTGGCTGGTTTCTTGGGCTGATTTCGGCGGTAGAGCTCTGCAGGAAACTGTCCCAGCAACAAGGTTACTCACGGATGTCTTCTCTCTCAACATGGCATGACCAAGCTCGACCTCCATAAAACCCATTGGCTTCAGTGTGTAGTAAGTCAGTGTATGAGGCACTATCGTGCAATAAGCACTATGTGTGCACACATCTGGGATGTGATTTGAAAGCTAGTCTATGTTCCAATGTTGTCCAGATTTTTTGAAGTGATTTGGAGGTTTGTTATGATGCTTTTCCTTTGCAAAAGTCATTGTTTTGTTTTGATTAACTAAGTGTGTACAAAATACAAGAAAGCAGACAGAGTTTCATCTTTCACTTGAATTATAAGTTCTAGAATAAAAAATGTAACTTGTTATTTTTGTCAAAATGCCAGAATTGGTTTTTTTAAACAGCTGACCAACCTCTGTTCAAATATTTTTATTAATTTTTATTTTGATTCAGGGTCAACCCTGGCAGAAAAATGCCTTTGTATTAATGTATTTTTGTATAAAGATGCTGTACCCGACCGCCGCCTTTAACTTGTTAGGACCCCAAATTTTATGTTATTTGGGGTAAAAAAATACTATTGTTGTTAGTCAAAATTAGTGAAAAGTAGCAGTTGGTTCGGCATCCTCCTCTAATTTTTGGGAGACCAAATACCTGATGTATGTAGAGACATAACTACTTGAATTGTTTCGTTGTGACATTTAGAGTGTTTGACTTGACAAAATGTCTTCAGCTTTGACCATCTTCAAAAAGTGTGAGCTTTTATCATGTGTGTCACCTTGTATACCATGTACCCCATGTGGAATAGCACTAACCAATTCTGGTGATCATTTAGACAGAGCAGGGACCAGACTATTTGACCTTCTTGCCTCAGTTTGGTCCCTGATAAGAATTTGATAAAAAAACACCTGCACAGTGATCTATTGGTTCTGAAGTTTGGAGTCTCCAACAACAAAAGTTAAAAGGAAAAACGTGTCATGGACAAATTACTCACAAGAGATAGTCATGGCGGTTTTGACTTTGATTAGTTATATTCATTTTATTAATGGATTTTTGCAGTTTTAATTAGGTCACCTTTAATGCTCACATCAATAGCGCAAGGTCACTGCAGAGCTTTATAAGTTACAACCCTTTTATTAAGCCAACACGATCAAACTTTGTCAACCCAGATTTTTTCATCCGTTGAGTGCAATTTTTTTAAATGAAGTTTGCCACATAATTATTTTTAACCTTGAACTTCAGTTGTCTCGGTTTGCCTGTAGAGTCCTTGCTGAACATGGTAGGCTGACATAAGTTCTGAACGGTGAAGCATGACCATGCAATTGGTTTTACACAGGTCGTCAGTAATTTTGAATTTTCATTTACCTCCATCTAAGGCAAATTTTATTTAACAACTTCCCACTTAATTTTGAGCAAATTTCTTTTGGACAGTCACCAATTTAAGAAATTAAAAACAACAAAAAGCACTAGCTTAAACTCCTGTATTGAAATTGAGAACTTGAGTTGCACAATTTGTATGCCATTTTAAAATATATCTATTTTTTTTTAATGCTGCTTTTTTCATGTTCAGACATTATTAGGTTAAAATTAATATCTGACTGTATTTTGATAAACAACAGTCAGATATTTGTATGTTTCACTGGCAGCTATTTTCCGGGATCACTTGAGTTTTTTCCAGTGTGTGGGTCATGCTGGTACAATTCTCATGCATAATGTACTTTACTGGAGGAAAGAATGCACAGTCTAACAAATCCCTGTGGCATGCATTTTGTAGTTTGACTTCAAAAAGCACACAATATGTGAAAGTGAACGACAGTGCAGTAACACTAGCAGATGGCTCTTCAAACTGCTAATAGTGCTAGCTACATGAACTAGTGCAGTTATCTGCAATAGTACTTTACATTAAAATGAAATATGGATTCCCAGAACTTCTAAAAGACCTAGCTTTTTTAACCCAATTCCAAATTTTGTTCAAGGTTAAATTGTTTTTAAGTGACCTAAAAAGAGGTATAATACATGAACCATAAAGAAATGTCATGAACATACAGGAATTATTTTTCACAATTATTGGAATCAGAGTGAGTTACAAAAATTTAGGAGGGGGGGGTCAGTGATTGTTAAGTTCCATTATTCTTTGACTAGGTTCCTAAGGAAACTACAAAACCTCCCAGCACTTGATGAAATTAGAGACACAAGTCTTGGGTCTCGCCCAGGGGGAGTTGGTTTTATTCTAGAATCAACTGCAGGGTTCTTGTGAGGTGACCTCGTTTGAGGTATTAGAACCAGATTAAAAACATTCTCATAGTCTTGTGTTGTGTTTGGGGTTTGTGATCTCATTGGATGGATTTTAAGTAGTGTTTCTACCGCAGGCGTCTACTGAAATTTTTTTTTTTTTTCTTCTCTTTTTCTTTGAGGGTTTTTGGTAACTTAAGGTCAGTACTGTAATTTCAGTGTTCTCAAAACTGGAGGGCATTCTGAACCTGAAGTTTGGCCCGAGCATGCTGAATTTTATTTAGAGGGTTTTGGACTGGTTGAACAAAACGTTGAGGTTCATCTTGTAATGTAACTTGAACAATTGTGTACCATGCTTTGGTACCAAATCTGGAATTGTGATGTTTAAGTCATTTTCATGTAACTTTGTAATATAAATACATATTGAGTTCATTCTTCAAATACATGTATTCTGACTTTTCGTTTAACTTTCTGATTTTGTTCCACCTCACTTTGAGACCAAGAGATCAAAAGGTCCAATGGTTGACCTTAATTTACATGTATCTGAGAATCTTGAATGTGGCTACAGTTACATGATATTCTAAAAAGAACTTATCAACGAAGCCAATTAGTTGTAAGGTGTGATATGAGAAAATTGGGTTCATTTCACACTCATTGGTCAATTTTTCCTGTGCAAATCTGCCGTCGGTGTTTGTTGGTGACCCTTGCTCATTACATTTGTGCTGCTTGAGTAACTTCTGACACGCTCCATGTCCCAGATGGGAAGGGAAAAATTCTGAAAATATGAAGGGGGTGTAATTATACGAGAGGTGTACGGTACAGCTGAGATTTGTGAGTCGATAAAGTATGTGTGCGTTGAGTTGTTGTAATTACTGATCCTTGTAATTTTTTTCTTTTTTTTTATTATCAAGAGATTTTGTTGTTGTTGCAGTGAGCACAAATTTGTTATGATTTTAAACTAACTTTGTGATTTCTTTTTATGATGATTGGTGAGCATCTAGGTAACTGTAATGAAATTGCCCTCGTTGACGTAATGTTAGCTAGTGTTTGGGTGTCTTTTGGACACCCTGTTTTTTTCCTGTCATTTACTTGTAAATGTACTGTAAGTGAGCAATTTGGACACCAGTTTTTAAATTTCCAGCAAATTTGATCACTCTTTTACAATATCGTGCTTGAAGACAACCTGAAATGTAGAGGTACTGTCATTTTTGTATTGACTTATTTTGGACAAGTTGCACAAGAATAAGTAAATACTGATGAGGTTGTGAGAAAAACATTGCCCCCCAGTTCTAAAGTTGCAAAAAAATAGTTAATGGTCGGGCATTTACAGTTATAAAGTTGTAGAGAGTGCACACACACAGTACATGCACATTGATGTACAGAAAGGTTTTTTCATCAGGCCTTCGTGAATCGTGCTTCATTTGGCAGGACAATTTTAATGGTTCATGTGAACATTTTCCCACATGAAACGTCTCGAGCAGTAAATCATCCGTGGCTATAAAGACATTAAAGCCGGGGATTGCCGGGGATGGAGAAAACAGACTTGTTTTTAGTGCTCTCCTGTTGTATAACACATGGAACCTGTGCTGTGGTCAGAGGGGCCCCCTTCTTTTTTTTTTTTTTATTCAGTGCACCAATGATCTTTGAGGACATGTGGCAATGCAGTGTGTGCTCAGTGGACAAATTCCTGAGTGTTACATAACAGGCCTGCATTCATCACACAGGGGGCAATTTGGGCAGACTCTAGTGCTCTCCATTACCATTTGCATATGGGATTACTCATTAACATAATTCTTTGTCTCTTCTGTTGTTGCAGGTTTTTTCAGTTGGTGATAGGAGTTGAAAGGGTGTTGTGCATGAGCCCTGTTGTCATCCATTGATCAAGTTGGCCCCTTTCTCAGCACTTATGAATTTCCAATCCTGAAGGTCCTGGATATACTGGTTTTCACATCGCTTTTTTTTCTTCTCTTCTCTCCAAGCGGAAGGAGACTTCGTTTCTAAGTTAGTGAAGATAAAATTAAGAACGCTCCTCATGCCGCTGGTTGGCAGTTCTTTGCAAGGTTGTGCGCATTTCGTAGCGCCATGACACTTCAGGTATACAACTATATGGCAGATTGTGGTGGAAACTTCACTGAGAATCTCCCGACGAGTCAGCGGCCACCTGTGCCAGGTGAGGAGAATGAAACGACGTCGACCAGCTCCGCTAGCATCACCAAGGAACGGTCACCCTCGGCAACACCGCGTCGGTCGACACTCATGTCGGCCATGAAACTTGGACTAGGAGTAGGAGGCATGGAGGAGGACGATGCCCCACTTGGATTTGAACCCGAAGGGTCGGCGTCTGTGACGCCACCCTACACCCGTTGGACGGAAAGCCTACACGCCTTGCTCTCCGACGAGGATGGGATATGCTTATTCAAGCAGTTTCTTGTACAGGAAAAAGCTCAGGACCCTCTGTTATTCTGGTTAGCCACTGAGGGATTTAAGAAGAAATCGGCCGACGATCCAAAACGGAACGAACTAGCCAAGGTCATATATAAGAAGTTCATCAAAGCAGACGGTCAACAAGCTGTGAAAATATCCTCAATGTTAAGAACTAACATAGCGGGTATGGTCCGCAGCTCAGTATTCGATGAGTCCCTGTTCGACTCGGCTCAGGCCGAGGTGGAGGAGAACATCCGGGAATCGACATATCCAAGTTTCCTCAAGTCTGATATATACGTGCAATACATAAACAATGGTGGAATAAGCCCCAAGAGTAGTGAGTGCAGCTCCAGTGGTGAGAACTCGCGAGTAACAGGCTACCTGCCAACCTTACCTGAGGATGCCGAGCTCACCGACATCCCGTCTGGGGAAAATGCTGCATTAAATCAGGGGCAGGTGCCTCTCACGATGGAGATGCTGATGAAGACCTCGTTTCACCGCCATTCAACAAGTAAAACACAGGAGGGGTACGTACTCTTTCTGGCTATTTTAACAGACTTTCTTGCTCACAGTGTAGCTACATTATTTTACTCGCAGTCGGTGTACACTAAATTGAGTCTTGAAGGACAAAAAGGTCGGACTCCTTTTTAGTATACAGGGACTTAAGTGTTCAGTAATGTTAAAAAAAACGGGGAACGTGATTTTAAGATTGTATGAAACGTGCCATCACTCATCAGGAAATCACATTGAACCAAATTCTGGAACCAGTTTATTAAACTTAAAGTGAAAACTTTATTTCTCTTTTGTATTGTTATTCAATTTTGGATTGAACAAAGACAAATTAACTAGAGAGGGATTTGCACCTGTGACCTCCGGAAACCTGATCTAGCTGTAATGTGGTCAGTTTCTCTTCTTTTTTTTTTAAGTACGAACTGAAAAGATCAAGTCTGATGAAGAAAAAAAAGGTTCTCATAACAGTTAAGCTTTTTGATAAGTTTTTTTCTGCCAGACTCACTTAGGTTGATCAATTTGATTTGTCTTATTCCATAAAAACAAGATTTGGGGGGGGGGGAGAGAATTGTCATAAGAAAAGGTCATGGTCATTTTTATTTGTCAGGGATGGAACAATCGTCAGGCATATTAAACTTAGACACTGACAGTGGCTCATTGGCAGAAGAATTTTCAATCCATCAAAATAGGAAGAAAACCATGAGGTCTCCCCGAGGATTTCAAGGTGATAGGCTGTCCATATTTGAAATTAGGCCTTAAACTTTTGGAGGCGTCTTTTGATGAGAGATTATCAGGGTGTATCCACTGTTGACCTCAATGTAAGATGGTATCAGGGATTAGGGGCAGAAGGAAATGGTCCTGCAGGTGATAAATTAGGGGGGAAATCAAACAACCCGGCTGCTCCAATTCTGGCTGTGTTTATTCCATTGACTCAGGATGTGTGTATGTTTACGAGGATGTTTACATGCACTTGAACAATTTATATCCCAAGATCAAACAAGTTCAGCTGCTTCTATCCACCTCAAAGTAGGGGGGGGCATTTGGGTGTATTTCACCCATGCCTCATATTTTATGGGTTTGTGTGCAAAACATTTGTATCTGCTCTCTGTTGGAGAAAAAAATGAGGCAAAACATCTTGACGGGTCAGAAAAAAGGTAGTAAGCGATTTGTGGGACTTTGTGTTCTCTATTTGCAATCTTGGGTTTTCTGCTCAGAGATTTCTCAAAACTGGGCAGCATTCTG
>CM021528.1:2254197-2266266 GCA_010994315.2 Pisaster ochraceus
AAGAAATTTGTGTGTATCGGCCCACCCTGCAGTTAATTATTGTTTGGTTAGCTGTGGTAAAATTACGATTATAGGTATTACATTGTAACACTGCTATAGAATTTGATGGGCTAGTTTATCACGAACTGTGGTAATTATGCAATGCAGTGTGTGTGTGTGTGTGTAGGGGTAGTGCAAACTCAGTACTCAACAGGCTTTGACCTTTTCAAGTCGACCATCGATTGCATTCTGGTGAAACTGCTTCGGTTTTGATTTTGATTGACCGGGGATACCTTATAGTTTAGGCTGGTACCGTGCATGTATTATGATAAGATGATCACTAGTGCCTCTATGTGTGAATGTACCATAGAAGGAGTAATAAGTCATACAGTCTTAAAGTTAAATGATTTAACTACAAAACCATAAATTAAAAAAATGATAACCTGTTCTAATTCTAATACAATGCACCATACGGAATCAGTTAAAAAAATCTTGCAACAAAATTCAGTTCAATTTGGCTGGATTTGAGCTAGCATGAAAATCAGGAAATTTGATTTTTGTGTGTAGCTTTTTACAGAAACTGTTTTCGTCAAAAGATTAATGCGGGAGAAAACAACTAGTCACTGGTAACCTTTGTTTCCTGATAAGGTACAAGAAGCCAAACAGCCCAGATCCCTTAATCTGTGCCCTTGTTTACCTTAATTGATAACCCATGTAATGCACCATCTTGGGTCACTGCCTAGTGACCTTCCTAAGCAGCGCTGCAACTTTTGGACTCTGAAATCCCTGGGTTTTAACCTTTGCATATTTCCCATTTTAAGCAGCGCTGTGATAGCGTGTATAGTTTGATGGGACTTCTTCTCTCTGGTGTTAAACATTCTGCATACACTTATCAATTGGCTTCTGGTGGGTACTACATGCACATTCAATTGACATTAAATTCATAAAATCCCGGGCCAATGCAAACAATCACTGATGTCGGCGCCAAGGTATGGACTGATAAAAAAAAAAAAACTACATGTATCAATCCCCTGACACTGTGTGGCGGACTGCACCAATGACATGACTGTATAGCATGCTAAACATGTACAGACAAAACGTACGAGAGATGTCAGGGGCTTATCTTGCGCAAAGCTTGTGCCCGGTATCAAAATACAGCCAATGTGATTGGCTCAGTTTTACATCGGAGGAGGGGTGCTCACGTGCGTGAGTCACTAAGGCAATTATGTTCGCAGCAGATGCGAAAACTCCTGCATTTTATGACTCCCTAAATAAATGTGCTCCCCTGTATTTCTGTTTCTTCTTGTGAGTGAGCCCAGTGGATTTAACTGCCCAACCCAGCTCCGCCCTCATTATTAATAATAGAGAGAAAATAGAATTAACCATTTCAAACTGCTTGCAACCCAAAAGGAATGGATGTTATAAATGCAAAAAAGGAGATCAACATTAATTGTGTAAGATAATGAAAATTTCATGTGATTAAACATAGGAAATCATTGAGTTTTCCTTCTGAGTTGTATATTTTTCCTGTTTTGAAGTTAAGGCTAGAGAATAAGTTTTTACACGTTAAACCCTGCATCTTTTCCCAGTAGATTTCCTGCGAGGTCTGAACCATCAAGTTTAAAAATAAAAAACATGTTTTGGGTTTGTTTTTTTATTTTATTTTAAAAACACATTCGCTCAAGCAGAACATCTCACAGTAACTTGTGAAAATGTGCCAGGTCAATAGAAACACGGGTGTTGAATGTTTATTATCGAGAACAGAATTGTTGATTGTTTCCTTTTTGAGAAACTGACTGGGTTGATTATTTTTTTACCTACATAAAGTCTGAACACAGTACTGCTGTTTGCAAAACACCTGTACACTGAATTTCCTTTACAGTCAAGACTGTTTTCAGTTTGATGAATGAAGTGGATCTACTTAATAGGGTTTTAACAGTTAAAACGTCCAACCCAAGCCCAAAACAACTCATCTCGTAAAAAAAAAAATCGAAAAACCCCTCTGCTAGGGTTGGATTTATTCACTTTCAAAATGAATGACTTGCTGGGGGGAAAAACGACTGCATAGAAATAAATTTACTTCTAACAGTTGTCAGAGTTATTCACCCCTGAAGTGATTGGTAGGAGATAAAAGAAACTATGCAACTCGTAAAAAAAAGCAAAAAAAAGCAACAGTTTATACACTACTTCAGATGACGTCCATAAAACCTATGCAATCAAGCAGGCTGGCTCCAACTGAGATGTAAAACCACTCACTTATTAGAAAGACCACAGACAAATAAAACTCACAAAAGACTGCTGAATAATAAAGCGAGGCCATAAAACGTCAAGCCCCATAAAGTTTCTGTAGCTGCACCTTGAAATGGCCCCTGGTTAAAATGAGATCGGTATCCAGTCTGTGGCTGGGAGAGAGAAATGAGGGGAAAGAATTTTGACTGTTGGTGTCATTTCTGTTCTTATTTTTTTCTTTTCTTTTAATAACCCAAGCATTAAACCCAATTGAGTTCACATAGGCCTACTTGATTTTAAACACTTGTTTTATATGAATGGGGTTAAAATAATTGAAAGGAGAATGTATAACAACACACAAGCATTCATCTAAGTGCAATTGAGTCAATACATATATAAATAAGCAGTTTATAAAATCTAGTCACACACTACCCCCCCCTTCTTTTTTACTGAAATCACAAAGTACACTAAATTCATCTACCCCCGACTCTATAGCTGAGATACAATATTAGTGGTGGAGTCAATGTCGTGGTACACTAGTGGGTTGCTTTCTCAATTACGAAGGGCACATAGCATGGATGGTTCACTTTGACCTTGCTGACCTATCCAGTTGAAGCCAATCTCTCCGAGCGGAGAAACCAGAATTCCCATGTTGCAGTCCCCAACCATCTGTGCAATGCATAATCAGCCGGCAGTGTGTGTACATGCTTGCTGTATGTAATGAAGGGGTTTGGACTGCGCTGGGGAGTAGCAGTGACTGGCAAAGGTTGAGGGGGGGACCTTGGGTGGACAAAGCCAGGTCTTGCTTCAGTTCAGGGAAATTTGGGCCCCCTGGGTGTCTCTTGGGATAAAAGCCAATTAGGGACAGTCAGAGAGTGTAGAAATATATCAGAATTCTTTACACTTGCTAGTTTACGGAACCATTATGTGGTACTTCCATTAAGTCTCAATGAAATACACTAAAATCAAATCTTTTGGGGTTTTTTACATTTTATGTAACTTCATGGATTTTTTTCATTTCCCCCTCATTTTAGAAAAGAATGCTGGCCATCGGACCCTTGTGTTATCAGGTTCCCTGTGTTCTTTTGCAATTATGCACAGTGTATGTATGAATACTGAATCTCGTTGAAATGGGACCAGACTGCTCAGGTTACATGCACATTGACATGAATTTAAAAAAAGGCAAATGTGCATCATGTGTCATTGCCTTTTATATAATTTTTTTTTCACTGCGCTCCGTGCAATTATTCATCAATTTTTTTATTTTAGATTTGTTTTTATTTCTCAAACAGTAGACAGCAAACTCTGCAGACAAATATAATTATAGGGTTCTCCCTATGCACAGATGTATCGGGTCGATACGGATGAATCGCGTGCCGATACAAGCAAATTTGTGCCAAAATGCAAAACAATAAAATAAACAACTAATTTCTCCCCCAAAAATCAACAACAAATCATATAGAATGCTTTGGATTGCAAAGTAGGGCTTTTAAACCAAGTAGAAAACATTCCAAAGGCGTTAATTCAACTAAGCGTGCCTCGGCCAAACATTTTTTAAAAAATGGGTCCAGAATGAAACCTGGAGAGAACCCTGAGTTTAACAAAATCAAAGTTTCAAAGCCAAGATGCGGTAAACATGCTTTGCTAGGTCTCAAATGTTTAAGTGTCTTCAAGTGGGCTTTGGCATATGACTGCGCAGTGGAAACATTAAAAAAATCGATCTGCCAAGACGAAAAACATTACATCTCTCTGTTCATGGTAAACATTTACACACAGGGCATCCTGCTCCTCCTAGATGCATGATTGGATAATCACGTAAAAAGGTCTGTTGCCATCGTTCACCCACAAACTGGTTCACCTCTGTTGGATAATTTGAGTTGGATTGATCACCACCAAGCTGAGCGGAGTCACACTGGGTCCGGGAACAGACCTGTATTGAATTTGGGGGTCAAAGATCAAGGTCAAAAAGGTTGTTGTTGATAATGTGGATTTTGGTTGGAATAAAAAAAAAAGTACATGTACAGGTAGTTCCAGTTTGCAAGAGTTTTGTGCGTACTAAGACAAGGGCCAAGTTTGCACAACGACCGTTTCTCAACTAGCAGCTGATGTTAACTGGGTACTCAAGCTCAAAAACATGTGTTGGGTACCATGCAATATCGACCATGAGTCGACAAATCATATGATCCTTGTGCAAACTTGGCCATTGCTGTATGTAGGCTCCACACTGGAAGTATACCCAAAGAAGACCTTTTTGTAAAAATTAGATCACAAATGATAAATTTGTCAACCTTTGTCCTTTCCCTGTTTTCAGACTCCGTAAATTTGTTTTCCTGGCTTAAAAATTTGCATCTTTGGCTGTGTTTCTCAAGTTAGGCCGAGTGTGAACATAAAAACCATTCCTCAAAATTCTGTTGTGATGACCGGAGCAGCCCTTAGCATAATTTTGTTCAAGTTGAAATTTTTTACCAGGGTTTTAAAAATATTTGTGCTTTATGTCATAACGTTTAGTCTCTGTTTTATGTACATGCAGCTCAGTAATCTTACATTAGGCTCATCTGTGTAATAGATTTGAATTCCAACTAGTTGAGAATTCAACTAATGCCTTGTAAAAAAAGCAGTAAAGATGTCCACTGCTTGAAAAACTGGCCTCTATCGTACATATGTACATGTGAAAATAATTGCATTCGAAAATGTTGTAGCACATGTACATGTACCCTACATCACAGGCGTACAGTGTAGGTCATACGCTATGTAGTAGGCCTATGCATTCCCTCATTATGGGGGCGTATTTGAACAGAAGTTTCCGGATTCTCGTTTTACGCAAATACCTTCAGGATTAGTGGCCCAGGTTCATGTAGGATAACATTCCTACTATTATTAAATTGCCGGTCGTCGCCGTGGCTAGCAATCCCAGAATGCCAAGGGAGGAAGGAGGAAGAGAAGTAGAAAAAAAAAAATCTTCTTAATAACCGTGCCCAGATGCGCGATAGATCAGGGAATCTTGTGTGTTGTAATGACCTAGTGCCCATATAATTGCTCTAACAGCACGAAGATCCTCGAACATGCACCACCCTGATCATCATATTCTTAAGATAATGGAATGACCCAAGATTTCCTATTTGCTACGATATCCGAGAAATATAGGGCAATGAGGTGCTGTAATGGGCTTTGAATATTAGCTGTAAAGAGAGGTCATGTGAAAGTAGTAGAAGGTAAAAAAAAATACAGCAAGAAAATCAGTTCCTTGCATTTGTATGTGGCTGTCTGGCCTAGGTGCCTGTGGCTCAGTGAAACAACATTAGGTACATGTAGCAGAATCCAGTCCAAAGTCCTTTGTTGTTTATTTTTTTGTGTTATTCACCGGTATGGTAACTCTATATGTGAAATCTACATGTGCACGGCCAGCCACACGCCGTGGCCTACTTAATTATTAGATGATTGTGGGACGCATTGCATTGTAGGTGCATTTATATTCGGTCAAATTGATGCTTTTTTTAAAATCTAGTTGACTCTAAATAAATCGTTCATGAATAGGATTGTAGAAGGCGAATCAACATTTCCGGAGTCATGGTTGAAGTAAAAATTCAAAACAATTGATTTATGAAATGATTTCACACCATTTACACAAAGAATATGCACTCCATGGAATAAATGCATCAATGGCAACAGATTCGTATCACTGTATCGGTAAAAATGAATAAAAATTCCCTTTTTTGTTCACTGGCTCAAAATAAGTCATGAGATTTCCTCCCCCCCCCCAACAAATTCCCAAGTCATTTCTATGGTACATAATGATAGTACGGTCACGCCACTCTATACAGTATGCTCAATGCACACTGTGTGTAGAAACCAGCTCTAACTGGTACCCTTTACTAACACTCTCATTCATACATACAGTTCACACCAGCATGCATTTTGCACACATTTGACCACGGCAAAATATAAATGCAATTTTCTAACAGTGTTACACACAATACAATCTACCCTAGACAACTTTAACATACCAATCCATTACTCTGAACAAATCAAGTTTAGCACAACACCACCCCCCCTCCTTTTTTTCTTCTTTTCAAAGCACACTTTACAAAACGAATTTCACAGCCTTTGCAGGTAGTGCAATTGCCCTTGTTAGTATTGAGTCCTTTTATTCGGCAGATGGCATTTAGGCGGCAAACATCAAAGGCTTGACAGAGGAGAGGTTTTGTAATGCATGTACATGTAGGTCGTACGAGTCCAGGGCAAGTATATCTTGCGTTAATAGTTTGAGTGCAATACTCCAGGTATCGTATTCCTGAAACGATGTCAGTTAAAGTTACAACGCTGAATTGACTGATGAAAAGCACGAATGGAAAAATTAAAGCCATCCCATTGTGCTTGCAAATTTGTGTGTTTATTTTTCGGGAGTTGTTTTCTGATTTCGCTTCGGGAAAAGATGACATTTACGTAAAAGAGCAGTATAAATAAATGTACATTATGTATAAATGTACACCTTTTTTTTCTCTCTCCGGACACAATATTGTATAAACGCTTTGGACTTGAAATGTGCATGTAATTCAAGTAAATAATATTTGGTTATAGAAATGTTTGGATGGAAAATTAAAGCCATCCAAACGAACTTGAAAATTGTGTCTATTTTAGAGAGTTATTTTCTGTTTTTGCTAAGAGCAAAGATGACATCAAATAGTGTATCTACATGTACAAATATATGGGGGGTGGATTTCTGTGACAAAAAACTGTAAAACAAAAATTTTCTGGACATATATTGTTTTTTAGTGGTCTTAATTTGACTAGTCTTAATTCAAGTTTTTTCTTTTGAAAAGAAAAGAACATTACATGAATTTTTTTTGAGAAAGTTACAGTAGGAATCAGGATAATTTTTTTTTTGTGGTTTAGGAAATAAAGTGCAGTCAAAATTTTGTTTTGTTCTCAGCAAGAACTTTAAATGCTGTCAGTGGATTGGTGTGACTATTTTCTGACATAAACAAAAAAATGGAGCCAGATGTTGCATTGACGTCACCCTTCATGGAAATGTTACTGCCTAATCATTCTTGGTTTGGAGTCCATCCTGTATGGGGTCCTGCCATTGACCCTTTTTGTTTGTCCAACCAGCACTGCCTTTCTCCTGCTCCGACCTGCTGATCAGCCAAGCACAAACTCTGTAACGATAAAAGCTGTCCATTTTCCCCCTAACCTGTATGGCACTAAAAAATCAGCCTCCTGTACAGAATCACAAAACAGGAGGCTTTCGTTTCCTCTATTCTCAAACTACTCGGGAACCGTGGGGGGATTGGTATCCCACTGGGCATGCAGTGTGGCCGAAAAATTGTGTTGATCTAATCCTTGTTGGGGTAGGAACTGGCAAATGGCCCAAGCCACAAATGAAGTTTTTTTGAAAAAGTAGTGTCGGAAAGTGCTGTGAACTTACGCCTGAATTTTGGGCGCAGGTTAGTGACCAAAAAAAGATGATGTTTGTCACCTGAGTTTTTAACGTGATTCCATCCTGAGTGGTCACAGAGAAAACATCTGTAATTGCCTGAGTGCCTTTTATCGATTTTGGGGGTGATTTTTATTTATTTATTTATTTATTTTTTACAGTGGTGAGTTTCATGTGTGAATGTAGAAGACACCTTTTGGCCTTTTTTTTTTTTTTTTTTTTTTTTTTTTTTTTTTTTGTGGTTGGGATTTTGCAAATTGTGGAATAGATGGACATGCATTTTGCATATTGACTGAAATTCTGAATTAAAAGAAAGATACCAGCTTTTTTAAAGACAAGTTTAAGACCCTCCCAAAATGAAGCAATTGCCTCCACCGTGCCCCTGGTCATTGCCCTGGTGCCCCTTGAAATGTCAAAAGATTAATTTTGTTCGCCTGGATATGCCCTTTATAAGCAGGCTTGTGATTTCTCTGGATTTTTCTCCCGATTTCAGGAATTTTTCAAAATCATATTGAACCTACAAAATTTCTTGAAAGAAGTAACATGGTCTCCAAAAGGTCGAAAGAAATAGTCCATATTGAGTCCAAACCTGTAGCATAGTTTTTTTTTTGTCGATGAACAGTCTGTAAACCTCCTGAGTTGTAACATCTGGGAGGTTCCGTGTCTAAAATAAAGCGGAAAAACCTGACCCGCGAGCCATTTTTCAGGAATTTTCACGCTCATCAAACCTCATGCGTGAATAAGGATAAGACTATCCAGCGCGTTAAAGAACGAAGTATTGGGCCTGAGAGCTGTGATACTCTCTCCCAGAACCCTCCCCATCCAAAGGTTTCCCTCTCTCCCCAGTGTCAAGAGAAACACCTAGTTGCAACTTTGCCGTCTTTTTTTTGCTTTGTTTGCAATTTTTAACAGGTGATATTTCTTTTTTCCTTCATTTGTTGACAGGTGCTACTTAAAGGGAAGCAGCGCCAGAGTGCTCAGCCCATACCATCCGAGCTTCACGTCTTTCGCGCCGGCCGTTTCCACCAACGATTCTGAGTTACAGAGCTTATCGAGCGATGCTATCTCCGATGATACAATGTCGCTCACGGATTCGAGTGTGTAAGTAGTAGATGAGTAATACATATTCTGTTGGGGGGGCGGGGGAGGTGATGGCAATTTCAAGGATCTTGAGTGAATTGACTTACGGGATATGCAGATGGATGTGAAGTAGACGCGCTTGTCAGATTTGGAAAGAAAATCATCGAAACGAAGAACAAAAAAGCTCTCTGGAAAATAAACAGTGAGAACTTTGTAGTCTTATTTTAAAAAAATTATGATTATGTAATAAGAACATTTGGCTTTTACTGATGTCTTGGGGTCGTTTCAAATGTGATCGCTAGCGAGTAAACGTATAATACAACTTTGTACAAATAAACAGCAAATAATTAGATAATGCTAATTACTACATAAACAGGGGACAGTGAGAAAGACACACACATTTGGTTGTTTTGCTGACAGTTAACAGATAAACAATACTAAACTTGTAAATTAATTTTTTAAAATACAAGCATAAGTCTTTGCCATATAGATTTGGGGAGACTCTATTAGGCATGTTTATACAAACAACAAATTAGCAAAAGAAGAAGCAACAGTGTCTTAAGATCTGAACCCTGCCTCTATATCTAGTTCAAAGAGAGTGAAGCTAAGGATCCCCCACAAGTAGGACCTTCAAACCGAACTGCTTTCTTTTATCAGTGTAGACTTGTTTATGTCGGCTTCGGATTGCGTTTTTCTTTTAATGATCTCAGATTTACGTGCAGTTTTAGGGATCCAGTCGCAGGGAGAAATCAAGAGCCAAGTCATATCGCTCCGATCAATAGGGGGAGAGAAAAAAAAGCCCAATCGTTAGAAAGGACCCCTTTGAGATTTCGGAGGGCTGAAGTAAAAAGTTGTAAGGGCCCGCCGACTTAAACGAAGTCTTACTCAATGACCCAGTTATGATCTTATCGACAAATTGGGTTTGCTTCATCCTGGCCAGGATAATGAAATCAGTCGAACGCCTCGGGTACAAATGCAAATCATGTCTTGGGGAGTGGATTCAATGGATAGAACTCATCATGTTGGATGAGACACATGATTATTGACACAATTCGAAAAGACAATTTTCCAATCAGTATAAAGATGTATATTTCAGCCACCGCCCCCTCTCCTTTTTTGATTTTCAGTGTCAAATATTTAGGGCATTTTTTTTTTTTCTTCTTTTTTTTCCCTCAAACCCTGAAGCAGAGTCTGTGCTAAGGAAGTATTGTGCCTGATGATGGCGCGACAATGCCGTTGTTTGCCCGGTGTTTATAACGATCAGCGCTATCTAAAAGACTCTAATACGAAGTCAATCACACGACTGAATGACTTGTGGTATTTTCCATTGTGCAGGCTTTTATCTTGGAATCAAATTTTCATAAGCAGGAGTCCCTTTGTGCTGCCGCCATGCTCCTTTTTGCATGCCGTCAGCCGAGAAATCTCCCGATAAACGTCTATTTGAACATGCCTCCCTGACCAGATTGTCTAGGGGAAAAGCGGCAGCTATTGAAGTCGAGTGCCTAACACGTCGCTTCTATGACGGGCTGTTTGTATTGCTTTCCTCTGCACTATACAAGCGCTGGCTGGCTGTCAGAAATTTCGCCAGATTAAAAAATGGATGTCGGCATTGTCTGACTGTTTTTTGATCAAGCCCCCAAAGTGGACTGCCTGCATTTTTGAACTGTAACAGTTGTTGCTGTCTTCCCTTGCTGAAATTAACTCTCCCCCTAACCCCCCTGGAGATTGGGCAGTAAAAGTGGAGACTGCCTCAGTTCAGGGGTTTGAGTTGATTTTTCCGACGTAATTCAATTTGATTGTGGCGGCAAGTGAAACAGAAGGCACCGTGTGTCACAAGACACTGCTTCGGATCAAGCTGGGAGACATGGCCGGTCCCACTAGCAGCAGGTTCCCATTCACAGGTTCACACTGCCAATTACCAAATATAACATTGTTGCAACCTGGTAATAAGGTGGTCCTTGTTGGGGGGGGGGGCGTTTAAATGGAAATACGTTAAAGGTTTTTTTTTTCTTCTTCTTCTTCTTTCTTTTCCCGGGCCCTGTTTCGGGCCACCAGTCCCCTTGATTATCATAACTGTTATGCAAACAAGACCGCAGTGGGCAATGGAAAGTTTGCAATCGTTATTCACAATTAGATTTGTGATTCAAGGGCGCTAGATATGGAAGGATAGAGAGCTATAATTAGGAGAGAAAAAAAAAGGAATGACATCAATGAGTGAAACAAGGTTTCTTTGTGTCTGGTCTGTGAGTGTTCACTGTTTCTTCAATAACAGTAAGATGGGTACTTAGGGGATTCCACAACATTCTGCATGAGGTACATTAATGTACATTGTACCATCCTTGAGGTGTCATTCTAAATCATCCTCTTATCCCAGCGTACCTCCTATAATTCATTTTTTTAAACATGGTGTACATAAACCACTGGTATCAAAATATTTCACAACTTCTAACTCTAAAATCTAGTGTACAGCGTTCACTCTACGGTCACCTCTATGTTCGGCGCACACACACACACACACACACACAACAAGAAAACAGCCCTTCACTCACGGTGCGCAAGCTACCTTGTCAAAAATTCAATGGGTATTTCTCTAAAACCCTTGGGTGTTAATCCTATCCCTAGGAAACCCCTTGAAAAAGGCCTGCATTATGCATCTCATTTGCATGCAGACAGAAGCCCAGGAGTGAGTGTGCTCGCTGTCTCAGATCCCCATCTCGGCTGCCTTTTTTGGGGGGCATGGAATTATTCTCGCAGCAGTTTTGTTTCTTTCTCTCTTTAATCCTTTTTTTTTTTTTTTTTTTTGAGGGTGCCCCACAGGATGTTGTGTAGCCCCACAAAGGGAGTGGAGGGATTTGCTATGCTGCTTCGCTGGCCCCAAATACCAACTTTAATTGGATTATAGCAAGGTTTTTTTTGTGGCAGTGAAAGATTTTTGAACTTGAGGATTGGAAAGGAGGGGAAAAAAAGTCCAGATATTTAGCCTAGAACAGATTCAGTTCAGTGGAGGCCGAGAGGGATTGTTCTTGTTTTACCAAGGAGAAGTTCAACTTGTTATTTGATTTTAATTTTTTTCCCTGTTTTTTTTAGTTAGGGAGGGGGGGGGGACTTTGGAGTTGTAAGGACACCATGATGAGGTGTCGGCTTGAATGTATACTTCTGTATTCAAAAGAGGAAAGTGTTGGACCCACTGTGACTTCTAAAGCTCTTGAGCAAATTATGCTAATATCACTGGTCCAGGGGAAAAGGCTGGCATTGTTAAGGGTTAGCTTCGGCGATACTATGAATAATATTTCTGGGGATGGTGATTGTAGTTGTGTTTGCTTTGGAATATAGTGTTACTGACTTAA
>CM021528.1:2544521-2554536 GCA_010994315.2 Pisaster ochraceus
ACCCTTACAGGGGAAAATTAACATTAGTGTTTGATGGAAACATTATTTTTGAGTGGACCTTATTTGCCAGCCTCTCCCCCTTTCTTACATCACCACCGAGCAAACACAAAGAATGTGTGAGAAGAGACAACATGTATCTAAAAGTGTTGCTTATGTTGAGGGGTGGGGGGGGGATGGATTTAACAAAACCTGATCTACCATCAAGTAATTTAGCTTTAGCAAATTATTATTCCCCACTCCAGTGATTGATGAATAATAACGAGCGACCCAGAAGATTGGAGAAAATTTGATGGATTTGTTAAAGTGTTATCTTATCTAGTTCTGCTGTAATTTGTTACTCAATTTATCAAGCGTTACCATAGTCATCTATCAGACGCCTCGGGTGTGATAAATCGCTAGATATGAACTGCTTATCATTATTATTATTATTAAACTGTCTGACTCATATAATGGCGTATCATTCCAACATCTATAAAAACCACATTTTTACGCTGGGTACAAATCAAAACGGCCCAGAGTCCTTTTATTTGGGGAAATGAAATGGAAACTTGAATCTCATTGATTTTCGTTTTTTCCGTTAATAATTACCTTTGTCCCTGAAAATGTCACTGAAATTTATAATAAATCTTGTCAGATCCTTTTAAAACTGTCACCCTGAACAATAGGGTGACTGCTGTATGTTCCAACACCCCTATGTTCCAACACACCTATGTTCGGACACTCCTAATGTATGTTCCGACACCCCTATGTTCCGACAGTACACCCCTATGTGCCGACAGTACACCCCTAAGTTCCGACACCCCTATGTTAAAATACCCCTGTGTTTTAACACCCCTATGTTCTAACACCACTATGTTCAGATAACCTTATGTTCCGATAACCCCTCGTGATTTACACGCAATGGTTAGGGGGAGGGCTAGAATTAAGGAACATACATGTGTAGGAACATGTGTCGGCACATAGGGGTGTTGAAACACGGAGCTGTCGGAGCATAGGGGTATCAGTACATAGGGGAGTCAGTACATAGGGGGTCATAACATACGGGTGTAACAAACAGTAGATGCCGAACCATTTTACATGTTTAGTTACTTAAATAAAATAATCGAGAGATCGTTGTTCATCTGTGAGTTCATCAATAGAAGAACCAATCCGTAAGAGAAATATTTCCGTCTGAAATACTTGTTGAAGTTGAGGAAATAACATTTGAAGACTCACAGAAATCACCATTTCTGATAGTGATTGCTGCAACTGCTGATATGAATGTGCGCAAAAACCCTGAAAAAATGATCTTTTTCTTTTCAAAATTGCAGTCATTGAATTTGATGAAAATTTCACAGATGTTTGTCTGGTTTGTTTATTGAGCTAGAGGATGGGTATTAAGTTTCTCTGCTTAAAAAAAAAAGATGCATCTTTGAGAGGGCAAGGCCTTTTTCATTTGGCCAAGGGCACTTCCATTGGAAGATCTTAAAGTCTATTGGAAGCTTCTGAAGGGGCACCAAGGCCAAGACAAGGGCAACAGAGGCCATGGCCTTCGTGGCCTGCAAGTAACTCCAGACCTGATGATGTAATTTATCTTTTTTTTTAACACAAATAACTAATGCAGCAGAGTGTCTTTGATGTGATTTATTCCTTGCACAGCTTCGTGTTTATCCACCAAATTGAACTTTGTGAGTGCATCAACGGAGAGAAGAAAAATCGGCGCAGTCTTTTGCCGTAATGCCTTCACAGATCAGAGATAAGATTGTGCTACGCACAGCCGGGGATCGTATATGCCTAGTCATGCCTGGCCTTTTAGCACACCACTTGACAAATGTGCAAGTAATATTTCTTTAATATTCATCCACGTAAATGCTTCCCTTTTTGACAGATGTCTGTGTTTTTAATACCTGAGTCTTATATAGCACACGTATCAACCAATATTAGGCACACGAGGCATTGTGAACACAGAGAAACATTTAAGACTTTTTTTTAAAAAGATTTTTGAATCGTGAGACAGATTTATGTAGCACCTTACAAGGGTTTACAAGGTGCTGGTCCGTATTAAGCAGCCACTGCCAGAAACACCGGGGCAAACCCCTTCTCTTAACGACAGGTATAACTTGGCTCTTTATGGTAGTGCTGGCAGGTTTTTTGTTTTCACTTGGGGCAGGGTGGGGGATGACATTACTTTCTAGTCCGGGGAGGGGGTGGGGGCACAAATGCTCACAGAGGGGGTAATGTGTAGTTTCTGTTGATACTAATTCACCCACACATTAAGAAATTGCTAACCTGCTTTTTAAAAAAATTATAGTGTTTTTATTTTCAGTGTTCTAACTAAAAAATTTGTATGCAATTAAGAAGTCCCTGTTTTTAACCAGCACACTCAAACAATGCTTGACAACATTCGTTTACATATTAAAAACTGGCTGCCCTTGTAATAATAATGGATTTTTTCCCCTAGTGTCTTTACATTCAATACTCGATCTGAAATTTTGTAAATGCAATCAAGAAAACCCTGTTTTTGACCAGCACACACTCAAACCACAACTCTTGAAAATTGTACACGTAATATTCACCCCCCGCAGGTAGTAGTTAATAAGCAGGACAGCTCTTTTCTGAACTAAGTAGTCTCCCAAATTCCAAAATTTACTCCGAGGCAGTAGAATAAATAGCAAGACAAATTCTCGAAGAACAAATCTCCTCAGCAAAGTAAACACAATACACATAGTGTTACCGCAAACTGAATATACATTGATACCAAATTCCGAAATCTACTCCGCGGCAGTAGAATAAATAGCAAGACAAGTTCTCAAGAACAAATCTACACGTCAAAGTAGAAACAATACACATAGTGTTGCCGCAAACTGAATTTGCATTAATACCTCACCATGCAATGCCTCAACATATTCCATCCCTAAATATCCATCCGTTGCAAATTCGCTGCCTTGTTGGAAAATTAATACAATTTTCTGCCATTGTTTTTTTAACCTGCTGTGTTGGGCTGAAGGTTAGTCATGAAATCCCGCCTGGGATTCGTAAATGATTGTTTTGACCACTACTTGGCAAAGTGACCATGAAGTTGACAAAAAGAAGAATGGTCTGAAAAGGTAGTTTGTAATAAATTAAATCTTGAACATAAAAGCCGTGAGAAGTTATAAATAAATGTGTGTATCATTAGTCAAATGCATTAGACATACAAGGTTGCTTTCAGTGACAAACAAATGAAAGCCTGCTTTTGTTACAGCACTTTAAAAAACTTTAAAAAAATATATAAAAAAAACGGAAGACAAAAGGCCCTTTTACAGACATGATGTTCCTCCCTCTTTAGTCTGTTTTCCGATTTTAAAAAATAATAAAAAAATTGCCCTTGGAAAAATCAGAAATTTGTTTATTAATAAGGCCTGAACAGTCTATTAGCGCCTACAACATATGTACATGTAGGTCAGCCCTTGTACAAAATAAAATGTTCCTACCAAAGGACCAAACATCATTCCTGTTTTTTTAAATGTAAAAATTACATTTGACGGTAGGTTCTAACAGCAGCTTTTGTTTAATAAAAACGGGAAATGACTTTTGTTTTCAAGAAATCCAACCAGTTAAAAAATCGATCTTTGGCAGTATGTACCCATTAAACAAATTTTGTATTACATGTAACAATTGAAAGAACACCTTTCAGTTTGGTGTTTTGAACCCTTCTCTCAAGATTGGGACACTCAGCCAGAAAAAAAATCAAATGTAGTCGAAATTTCAAGCCAGAAGTTATTAAAAACCCATGACTCATTTTAAAATAATAATAAAGTGAATTCATTATGATTTTTTTCAAGTCCAGTAGTCCCCCTCAACGCACCTTACATGATTATTCCCCATATTCATCGAGCCCTAAGCATTCCTAAAATAACTATCGCAACTCCTTAAGAGTATGCAGCACCAGCAGCCAAATGGGCGCCCAGGCTGCTCATCATTAACATCAACAATCTCTATCCTAGGGCACCCATTTACTCCTGGGTGATTAGAAGCAATTGTGTAAAAGTGTCTTGCTCAAGGACAAAAGTGGCTCAATCGGGATTCGAACCCAGCCTCTGGTTACTTCAATCGCCAGGGCCCCATTTCATGGCTCTGCTTACCGTGAAGAATGGATGCTTACTGAAGCAGGGAATTCCGCGCTTACGTCGGCATATTTCACAGGTTAGAAAGGCATCTTGCAGCAGCATATTTCACAGGTTAGCAAGGAATTCTTGCTTGTGCATGTGCATACCCAGTCCACGTGACTAGGCATTCTTCGCTTACACAGCTAGCGCAGAAATTCATCGCTTGCCCTGTAAGCTGAAAATGGTGACCGTAAAAGCGCAGAATTCAGCAGTAAGCAAAGCCATGAAATTGCACTTGAGTCCAATGCGCTATATAGACCGCTCTGCCATGACGCCCACAATTTAAAAACCAATTTTGCCTAGAGAAGATAACAAAGTGAGCTTCTTAAGATGAGATAAGAAGCAGCACAAAGGATGGGAGGGAGACCTTGTTCCTGGGGAACATAGATGCTTTCCGAATAACAAGACTGTGAGGCTGAAAATGTCAGTAGAGACTAATCTTATTTTGAAAGGATTCTGAACAGATAAGATGCAATGAACGTTTGGAGAGTTGTTTTGATTGTAAATAGTCACACAACTCATAATGGTTTGGTCAATGCAATTCATATTTTAATGCAGTCCTTCTTCACTTACTATTTTCATACTTTCCACACAAAAAAGGACAAATAAATTTATACTTCTATTGAAAATAGTTTATTTTTCATTGTTGCAAGAGCAAAAAAAACCAGCAAACTGAAATGATCATCTGTTTACATCTTTAAATATTTGTTTTTAATGAAAATGTCAAGCATTTATTGTTCTGAACAACTGACAACTGAGTACAAACTTAAGCACTGTTGTTATTTACAATAAACATGTGTGTTGCACACACAAAAAATAAAACATGTTTTCTATTACAAACCTTTATAATGAATAAACTTTTATATTTACAGTATACCGTAAGCTCTACTTTCTCAAAAAGATTATTCAAATGAAGTCATTGCCGCTTTTTTCCCACTAAACTTTGCATGGTCTGGAAAATAAAAATTACTGTTAACAAAACTTAAATTATTAATGGTCAGGTCACAGATTGGTAAAGCTGATTTATAGGCAAAAGGTACCAAAAAAGTGCAGTCACATGTGAACGTTTCAGATGAATACGGTGTCTGCTTGCTGAGAAAACAGCCAAAAAACCTGTCACAATATTTTCACATGAACGTCGTGTCCACCCACGTTTATACCGAGGGGACGGCGGGTACCAACCACATCTCTGGCCGCAGCATTTGCGAAAGGACACCAACCCTCAGAAAAATGAGAAGAAAAAAAAAAACGATTCGTGAATGAATCGATTTTCAAATTCAAACATTCTGGAATGAAAAATCATCCAAACCATATTACTTTGAAGGGAATCCTTTCTCAAAATAGGTTATACTATCAACAGCTGCAGTGCTTCTTACCAAGTAAGTTTTTATAGTCATTATTTTTTTTAGTACTTTTTTTTTAGCACCAATCTATCACCCTAGTTAAAGTGGGTCACACTTGCTTTCTGCAAGCGTGTCGAAAGGGGTTAGGATTTAAGTGCAAGGATAAAGGACAGATTCCATAGAGGAAATTAAACAACTGTTACCATAGTTCAGCTTCACCTTCTTGTTCAAACATAAAGATCAATGGCTTTTAATTGACCAAACACTACCCTAGCATCCAAACAATGCAATAACTTCACTCCTGCACTATATGATCTCCTCAAGTCATTTATAACACCAAAGTAAACAACAATTATTGGGGTCTCAATGAAATTTTTACAAAAACAAACAGCTTCGGGGAAAGACCTGGTGGCGAAAAGCAATTATTTCTAATGCCTTGTGATCGGTTTGAATATTTGAGCAATGTGATTGGGATTGTCGTGACAGAAAGAAAAATATTGGTTTTGGGAAAGCAAAGGATCTTTTAAATCCTCTGATTTTCAGGTATGAATAAAATGTCTTCATCACATCTGGTCAAACATTTTTGTGAAAGCATCATTAAAAGTACACAGTGTATACTTTTTTCGTTTAGAAATCTTTAAAAAAAGAAGAAGGAAAAAAAGAAAAAAGAAACAGCCATTTAATACTAAAATTCAATCCATTTGTTTAAACACCTCCACTTCTCTATCCCGGCTCGGTGAACATCGAACGTGTTTTTCTAACACAATCGCAGAATCTACGATCTGGCAGTTCCACGACGCGAAACTGCGAAAAACTTTAATGCAGATGTAATTATACTGGAGGTAGTGGCAGCTGGTACCCCCGTCCCACGTGTCAATACCTTCCTATATGAACCGTCCGCCAGGGATTGAAGAAAAGTGAGATAGCGACAAGTTCCACTCGCTTGAGCTTCTGCCTTGACTTGCCCTAACGCCAGGTTATAAGTTATTCATGAGATTCAAATCCTTTTATATCTCTAAACATTGATATCAACCGAACCGTGCAATGTGTGTGTCCCAAGGTGTATCATTAACAGTTGGGAATTTTAAATCATATATCGAGGAAGGCAAGGTGAAGTATATTGCACAGGAGACTTACAGAGATTAAACCATTTTGTGAAAGTGAGTTGTGCGAAAACAGAGGAAAATTCCCCAATTGAGTTGACTGTTTTAGCACAACTCACTTTCACAAAATGGTTTAATCTCTATTTATTTACTTATTACACATCCAATGGCACGGTTAGTGCCAACAATAGGATGAATAGGAGACGAGGAAGAAATGTTCAGTTTTTAGATGTGGAAGGAAAACCCCAAAAAGGGAAACCCATACAAAAATGTTAATAATTTCTTCCTTGTTGTTATAGTCTGAACAAATACGACAAATACAAAAACAGCAAGGAGAATGCATGTCTTTTCCTGTACAGTGACGGATACGTGGTCTGAACCGTTATCAGAAGATTCTAAGAAAATTGTTTTAAGTATTTGATTTTTGTTTTACTTCATTGTACTTTTCATTCTTTAACAAAAATAAAAATCTTGTTTAAAAACACATCTTAAAAGTAAATTCCAGATAAAAATACATTACATACAAAGAAAACGCAAACTTAAAAAATAGAAATCCAAAAACTCACATCAAACAGCAATCCACTGACCCATAAATAAATAGTTTTGAATAACTTTTTTTTTTCAATTTAAGAAAGGACATGACTGAACTTTCGTTGCCTCTTGTCAAGAGGGAAAATTCCAGTTATTATTAAGAGTAATTAAATAATAGATAATTTTTAAGCATCTCCATCAATAGATGGTGTTTAAAATAATAACGATTGCAATAGTTGCAATGTCAGAGTTGCGAGTTTTGCCAACCAGTGGCTGGCAAAAGTATGGGCTGCCTTCACTGCAAAAAATAACCCTTTTTTTTATTTGACAAATAAGGCTATCCCCATACTAATGATTAATAAAATTTACTATCCAGAACACAAGGTAAACTTCATTAAAAAAAGTTGAAATGTTTTGCTATAAAGAGCAAATTTTTGCCAATCCAGTTTATACAGTTTTAGCTGCACAAGTTTTTATCTACAAAATGGTGGTCAATGTTAAACAAAAGAAAGGTCTATTTCCATTCAAAATGGTGCGTCCATCTTGTTTACATCCATTCAACTTTATGGCTCTTTCTGAGCATAGGCTTTTTCAGTTATTTTTAAAACAAGTGGACGAAGCCGAAGCCAGAGTCAAAAACCGTGGTTTCGAAAATGCCCCATGTTATCAAAGTGAGGCTTGAACGGAAAATAGTCTGGTTCCCTTATATGAAATGAAAAATAGAACTATCATTACCACTGTCAACACCAACACGGGAAGTCTGACAAAAGATGGCTACACCATGTTAAATAATTTCATATCCTGACTTTATGCTTTCATTTTTTTTTATTGCACACAACTTATTTACAGAGAGTATGCAAATTACTGTAGCGTTGTATTTTATCTTCAAAATGTGTATATACATGTAGCTGATTTGTTTCACTTGGTGCTTGATAAGGGGCATGTTGTACCCCCTTATTGTGTCTTCATTGTGTGCTTGAATTCTCAGGAAGGAATTCTTTGGAGGATTTTAGAGGTGTAACTCTGTACAAGGGGACGATAGTGTGTTTGTCGGAACATTGGGGGTACCCTGTGCCCCATATTGGGCATTGTATAATTTGTTTATTTAAGCAGTGTCCAAAATCATCTCTTGTACACTAGAAAGAAAACCAAGTCAGAAGTTACTTGAAGTGACTTGGAAAAAGGTCCCAATGGCCTGCATCAGAATACCCACTGGACCACTGGGCAAAGTCCAGTAATTTTTAGACTGGGCCAGTAACCCCATAACCCCAAAAGACCTGCAGTCATTGCAAATTTAATATTGACTTATTTATACTTTTCAAGTACAAACTTCATCCGAAACAAATACCAAAAAAGAACAAAAAGTTGTAGTGGTATTTAAAAAAAAATGCTTGGTTCGGTTAATTTTCTTAGCAGCAAGACCAGTATGACCAGAAAATGGGTGTGGTCCATTGGAGTTCTTCTGACCCAGTCAACAGGTCACATCGACCCGAATTTAAGTGTGGCCCATTGGGATTCTTCTCCACATCAATCCTGAACCGTGTGACGTTTTAGAATAGATGAGGAAAGAAAAAAAAAAAAAGTTAACCGACCAGAAAGCAGCAGCTGTAAGCACAGTCTAGCTCATGTTGGCTGGTACCCGGTACTACATTGCGGATTAAAGGCAGATAACATCTGATCTGTGTTATCCCATCAGTCAAACTCTGAACCGATTGTGATGCTGATCTGACCTGGATGGATGCGCGTCGTGTGATACCACTGGTTGGTATCCAGAACAACTGAAAGAAAGACAGACAAAGGAATAAATCCGACATTGTTATATTGTGTCCATAACAGTCATTATTAATTTAGGCTGATGGGGAAAGTATAGAGTATAAAACAACTTTGGTGAAAACACCCCCAAAATGAAAAAAAGAGGGTTTTTTTGGAGGGGGGTTAGGGGGGGTTTGTGCCAGAAATTGTGGCAAAATCTTCAAAATCTCTTGCTTTTTCTGTGTGTTCTCTACCTTTCTCTCTCTTCTCATTTCTTTCCAATTGACTGCTTCTTTTACACCAGTATACCTGTTTATGTGGGTTGAATTGTCATTTAGTCATTTAGATCGAAACACCAGGCCATTAACTATTTGTTTGCATTTATACCATAGGTCCTTTTGGTTGGTAAGTTTAGTAGTTTGCAACAGAAATTAAATTTTCTCTCACCGCACAAAAGATGTTGATGTTAATACTCAGCTCAAATCTGAAAGCCTGTTATTTCAGGACCTCTAACTAAACACGGCCCAGTTTCATAGCTGCTTAAGCACAAAAAAATAGCTAAGCAAAACAAAATTACACTCACCAGAATAAGGTAACCAGCCAATATACACACATAACCAACTAGTATCCTGCTAACTTTTGCTAAGCAGAAAAATGTTGAGCAATACTTGCTGATTAAGCAGCTCTCTGAAATTGGGCCCATGATGTTATGTACTTAAAATATAGCGATCGGATTTTTTCTCTAAAGCCGGTGAACAACGCTAACTTATTACCGTTATGATTCAAGGTAATTAGGTTTGCGTACTGGCCCCCTGCCATTTACGCCACACATGACTACCGTCTGTCCATTGTCCGTCAATTTAAGAGTCAAATTGCATGTCAATATATGATGAGTGTCTATCTAGGCATGCATTGCTTTATTACAGTTTGCAATACACAGTTAACGTACTGGGACTCCCAAAACGGCGCAACCCAGATTTATCGTGGGTGATGACGCCAGGTGAAATTAGTAGGTCAATTGCATATTTTAAACCGGCTTCAAACGACTTGACAGTCGCACGATTTGCCATTAATTATACAATTGTCACGTTCTTAAAAGTAGCCCCTTACCAAAATGTCCAACTCATTCCAATAATTGGATATCCAGTTGGAAAGAATT
>CM021528.1:2630641-2643722 GCA_010994315.2 Pisaster ochraceus
GTTTTATACAACATACACACAGATTCTTGTAATTTGAAAATGTTTTCAAAATAAACATGGAAACTCGTCCACCCCACATTCTGAAAAAATCGCAAAACTTCTTTCAAACACTGTGGCCGGCTACATGTAGACACCAACATTGTGCACCGTGACACAACAAAACAATTATTTTGGAAACAACACTGGGAAGCATTGTTGTGTAGTGTCCTAAGCATCCTATATTTATCAATATAGGACTCCTACAATGTATATTAAATTGTGTGTGCAGCAGTATATACATGGTAAAATAAAGTGGGACACGTGATGTGTTTTTCACCAATCAAATGACAAGGATCTATGTGTACAGTATTTAAAACTTAATGTTGTATTTATGTTTTTGTTTATGTTTGTTTTTCTTTCAACAGATTTGGCTTTTGTCACAGCGGAAGCGAAAGGGATTGTTCTGCATGCCATATGCAGACCTAGACATCACCAATATACTAAGGGAGATACTGGCTGAACAATATTATTTTTGACGGTTGACCTAGAGGGTCAAGGGTCATGTCTGGGTCACCGGACTGGGCTCGCTATTCCCAGATGACTGACCCCGGGACAGATGACGGCATGGGTGGGGACGGGGCACTGTCACCAGCCCAGTCGGCCATTATACAGGCTGGCACATGGAGAAAGTAAGTTTTACATTATATTTCAAGTCAATTTATCTAAACTAACAGTCCAAATTCATATGTTTGCTTAGCATTTAAATGTCTTGCTTAGCAGAAACAGGTTACCAGCCAAAATTATGTATATAATGTACACTGCGTATAACTGGTTGCCTGCTAAATATGCTGATAAGTCAGCTTAAAAATGAAGTTGATCAATGAAAATGGGCCCAGGACTCAAGAGCCTTTGGCCTTGGTCCATTTTCATAAAGCTGTTATAAGAAGAAAATGGTGCTCAACAAATTTGTTCGTTAAGCGAAAATTAGCAGGGAACCGGTTATAAACAATACACACTTCATTATATTTCGGCTGGTAACCTGTCTCTGCTAAGCAAGACTTTCTTTGCTGAGCAGCTTTATAAGGCTAATATGTTTTAACAGCTGAATGAAATTAAGTGCTGGTTCCCCTGAGGGCTCCGTACATGGACTCAATTTCCCCATCTCTAGTTTCCCAAAACTGAAAACTACTAATGACTGTGACCCAGTTTCATGGGCCTACTTACTACGGAACTCTGAGCTGTAGGGCCATGTAAAGCATGTGATACTATGGGCTGAGAGCACAGAATTCCGCAGTATGCAGGGCCATGATGGTTGTCGGTGTGACTTGGGACTCAGATTTCACCCAGAATCCTTTGCGCGCCGATCATGCGCATTCGGACTATGCGCGTGGGCTATTTGGATACAGCTTTACTTGGGAAAGATGGAACCTGTCTTAGTCTTAGTTTCTTTGTAGCTGTTCAGTAAACATGTTACCATCAAACAAATGGTATTAAGGTTATCTTTAATACGCTATACAAAATGATGCAACTGACAACATCTTAGTTCAACCATGGGAATGAGCAGCTGGAGATCGGGTTATATTGTTCTTTTAGATTGAATTGTTTGAGAAGGGGCTTTGAAATGTTGCATTAATCGCTCCAAATTCTTTGATGTAAAACCAGTAGCAGTTATATTGGTTCATGTGTAATTACAGGTTTGGTGGTTGTACATGTAGGATACGTACATGTACACGGCAAAAGGCTGGTGGTAAACCTTAAAGCAATCTTCATGGTTTGGGTTTCATTTCTTTTAATCTGATTTTTATATTTTTTTATTCTGGTTTTTAATTGGTATTTATTGCCAACTACTCTGAGAACTTATTGCCTAAAATACTTCTATACTGGGCTCTGGTTTCTATTGCCAAATTTAAATAAGCATCACTTAAATGTAAACGATTTGGATCATGCGGTGGGTGCCGCGAGACGACTTAAAAAAACTTGTCGACCTTTTGTCACGGTGCATTGTGAAAATGGCCTCTCCAGGGCAAACTGTAGAGGGCGCAATGTAATGCGAATCACCCATATTGAAGCTGGAGCAAACAAAATAATGTTCTCTTTAAAGATTATAATTCCTGTAATATTGGACTCTGAATGAACTGTTATAATATGATAATGTGCTCGGTTGTTGCTTATGAGTGTTGTACGGAATTGATTTGACCTTGCTTGGGTCTGTTAGCCTTCAATTAGGCCCTCGTATTTCATGCATGCTTCACAGCCATGTGAGGTACATCGGTCCCATCATGATGTTTATTTTTTGTTTTGAGTCACATTTTATTTATACAACCAGATCGCTCAAAACATTTGATGTAGCAAATGTAAACACAAGGGACAATGGTGCACAAGTAGTTTGCCCGCTAGTTAAAAAAAAAAATGCATACTTGGCCTTGATGAGGTTTGTGTACACAGACATGCAGGTTGTGTATTCTCAATTGGGTATTGCAATCAATTTCCCTGTAGACCAATTGTTAATCAGTGCTTTATGAACTTTTCCGTAGTCAGTGTATGTACACATTCTCATTTGGCCACAAACACATGCTTCCTTTTCCTGTCCGGTACATGTACATTGTAGGACCCATTTACATTCTAATTTGGGCATTTTGGGAGCTCAAATTCCTACTCAGTAGGCCCCTACACTGTACGTGTACATGTTCATATGGCCACACTGGTTCTGTTGCTACTGTACATGTAGAGTGTTATATGTACATTTGTGCCGTGGTTGAGCTCTAATCGTAATTTTATCAATAAATGCAGTGCATTTATTTAAAGCCCCACATTGCCTTAAAATCTCTCAACATTTTACTGTTTGGAATTACTCCGTATCCCTTTTTAAGAATTGGTTCATTTCTAAAACACCTACAGTGTGATGAAATTAGTCAGTAGTGATAACAAAAAAAGCCCCACAAATTTGTCTCTTGAAATACAACCAGCCAAACATAGGTCCATAATTGTTAAGTCAAAAATGTCGACCCTCAAAATAGCAGACTGTGTTTGATCATAAAATTAACAAAAACCACACAATTTCAAGGGGTGTTTATATGAATCATTATATTCTACTTTTAAAATACCTCTCCAACCATATCAATGTTATGCCAAACACTTTTTATAGCCCAAGGCGCCCTATCAGATGTGCACAGTATCTTTTTAAATATAAATTTGTATGTGCACTCAATAAATTAAAGATGAGAAAGTGGATTAGTCTGGCCCCATTTTGCATGATAAATATTTGTGTTGATATCATACAAATGTTGTACAGGGAATATGATGGGTAAAGATGGCTGCAGCAAAGAGCACCGCCAACCTGTTAACTCACCTACTACCACCTCCTCACCCCAACCCCCCCCACCCCCAACAATTGTTCTATGAAGGTATGGAGAGTACACACAGGCACTGCTAGCATTACACGTCAAGTATCGGCTATTAACAATTCTGAGTGTGTGCATAATGGTCCCTGCAGGTTGTCTGACTCCCTCCATGCCTGCCAGCCAGCCAGGAGCGAACGAACGCACGGGGCGTTTAATTCAGTTCTAGCCCTTATGACATTTAAGTGCTATACAATCTCCCCGACGCACTGGGCATTTACCTTGAATTTCGAGCCAAAATGCGAGCTGATTTCGCTCTCCTAAATCGTGTGATTTTGGCATGACTGGCTCTTGATGTTTACAGCTGTCTGGCGTGGTGGATCGTTATCGGATAATATTTTTGTCCGTCCCAAGATTTTGTTAACTGCACTCTTGCCAAAGATTTTTGCAGCTTAACAAATATTTCTAAATTTTTGGCCTAAATTCAATTCCGCAACTTTACATGACCAATCCAATCCAATCATAAGTAAATCTACACATTTTACAATCACATGTTCAGTCCTGTAAATGTTATTAATGCACATCCACTGGGATGTACTTTGTCAATTTAATGCAGAATAAGATTTGTAGGATTTGAAACTTTGCATGGTGGAAGTATAAAATGAGGTTTGCGGTAACACCATGTGAAAATCTCTTTTGAGTAGTGTAGGTTCTGAAAAAACAACCAGTTCTATTCAGTACCTACACTACTCAAAAGAGATTTTCACATGGTGTTACCGCAAACCTCACTTAAGATTTGACAAATGCGGGAAAAAATGGTTCGCTGGCCTGGACTCCCCCTTATTCCAGACATGGGAGACTTTCTCAAATTTCAGCTTGGCCTCCGGCCGCGGCTTCGTCTCCGTCTGATATTCAAACCACAGCCTGCAAAGCAAGAGACACGCTGCTCCAAAAATGTAACAGAGCCAAAGCCAGAGACCGAGCTCAAGCCAGAGACGGAGCCCAAGCCAAGGCTTGGGAAAAGGCCCTGGAACCTCTCAGACACTTCAGACTCTATTCTTCTCCAGAAACACACCCCCAAAAACCAGGTTTAGACACAATGTAGACCATTTTGTTCTGCTTTACTTTCCTTTCAAGAAAAATTGAAGGCTCAAGGGGATTTTGAGAAAACCCTGGAATCAGGAAAAATAGCAGACTGTGTTTGGTCATGAAATTAACAAAAACCACACAATTTCAAGGGGTGTTTATGTGAATCATTATATTCTACTTTTAAAATACCTTTTTAACCATATCAATTTTATGACAAATGCTTTTTATAGCCTAAGGCGCCCTATCAGATGTGCACAGTATCTTTTTAAATATAAATGTTTATGTGCACTCAATGAATTAAAGATGAGAAAGTGGATTAGTCTGGCCCCATTTTGCATGATGCTTTACTTTCCTTTCAAGAAAAATTGAAGGCTCAAGAGGATTTTGAGAAAACCCTGAAATCAGGAAAAAATCCTGAGAAACGTACCTGGTCCACTTCCTGAGTCAACAGAAGTAGAAACAATCTTGGATCTTACATGTAGCATTTAAAGGCTCCAATAGCCCATATGCACTAGCACCATCTTTAAAATATACCGCAATGCATCTCGGGGAAACTGAGAATGCCTTTGACTTCAATTGACTGCTTTTGGACTGCTAATTAAGCATTCATTGTCACCAACTGCTTAATAATTCTAAGGGACTGCCTTAGTTAAGCAGCAGACTGCTTACAGACTGCTTAATGAACAGTTTTTTTATGGCAAGGTCAGTTAAACTTAATGAACCAGGCTGCCAAGATGGACGCCATGCTGTAGTTTACATGTAACCACACAAGGTTTTATAGCTGTCTACTGCATAATTACTTCAAAAACAGCGTGCCATAATGGTTTCTGGTGTTGCTTCCGGTGTCAGACTCAGGTTTCACCCAGAATCCTTTGTGCACCGATCATGCTCATTAGGGACATGCATATGGGCCATTTCAAGAAATACCCACAAGATAACGGGGCTTGTCGCTCAGAACTTTCCCTGGACCCAAAATATTTGTTCGAGGCCAACAATTTTTTCCTCCTTTTTGTCATTTACTTGGAGGAGGTTTTCATACAAAAAAGTAAGAAAAAACACCAGCTGAGTTTGTCTGGTTGCCAGGTTACTGGCCCAATGCTGAAAAAAAATACTGAAGTGGAGCCAGCAGTCGAGTGGTTATGCCGACCTAGGTAGTCAAAATTTCTACATTTGTGTCTTTTATGCAAGGAGTTATGTATTTGTACATTATGCTCACATCAAGCTTACATGTCTGCATCTGCTTGCACAGTTGCTAACCAGGGCCCAATCTCATAAAGCTGGTAAGCTAACAATGTTGCTTAGCAATATTTTTCTGCTAAGCAATTTTTTTTCTGCTAAGCAAATACTAGCAGGGAACCAGTCAAACAACATAAGGTTACGTGGTTTTATGGCTGGTAACATGTAAATAAGTTTATTTCTGTGCTACATGTTTAAAGGCAATCATTTTGTGCTTAAAAACAGCTTTATGAAATTGGGCCCAGTGGGCTTTTAAGAATGATCGTCAGCAATTCCACGGTTGGGTTTGCCACAGAACTTGTGGCCAAGTTCTTGCACACAACCACAAAATGTCAAACCTTTTTAAAGCTCTCTTAGACACTTACCGTATGCTCTTGGCTAGCGTTCTGTGACTTGAAGGATTCGAAGGAGTTGATGTCATAACACGCCCGAATGCTCGCAAGCAGCCAACACATTGGTGCACCTTTTTTTCTCTGTGCCAAACATAAACCCGTTAAAGGAAAAGTGTGTGAAAAAATCGTGAATTCAAATCCTAATTTCCAATCCTACTTTCAAACTTATTCATCACAAAGTTATTTTAATTTGAAACATCTCACTTATTATTAGTAAACTTTGTTGCATAAAGTGTTATTTTAGACAATAGTAATTTTTGTTTGAGACTATTAATGAGATGTTGACCTACATTGTAAGTATTCCAGGTGTGTCAAAGGGAAGATTTACCTTTGGTAATTACTCCCAAAATTATTTCGTAAAGAGCACTGGAGAGCTGTTGACTTTATAAAACATTGTTAGAAACAACCCCCATTGAAGTAATGTAGCTTTCGAGAAAGAGGCAATGTTTCACCCCAAAATTTTGAATCTGAGAAAGGCTTCAGACATGAAGCCTTTCTGAGGCATCTGGAAGCACACAATTCTATTCAATAAGGGAGTATTGTTCTTTCATTATTTTCTTGCAACTTACATGTAGATGACCCAATTTTCACTGGTTTGTTATTTTATGCATATGTTGGGATTCACCAATTGAGGATACTGGTCTTTGACAAGTACCAAAAGTATACCCTGCCTTTAAAGGTACAGTACATGTACCTGATCTCGGCAAGAGGAATTCTGTACAGTACAGCATCCGTTACACCGATGCCATTAGAATGCGTTATCGATGAATAATAAATGCTGTGTTAATACTTTAAAAAAATCATGCCAAACTATCATGGGGCTTTAAAGATGAAGTCATGCCCGGTAGAAGATGTAAACAAATCAAAGGGTGTAACTGCAAGCAATTAATGTGCAAAAATGTGTTTCAAGAAATCGGTTTTCTGCCATTCATACGTGTGAGTCTTTATAAGGAAGGGTTAAATTCTGCATGGGAATGGGGAAGCACATTTTGGGGGTAATTCTAGCCAAAAAAAATTAACAGTAATGCCTTTTTTTCTTTTTCTTTTTTTGTTGTTGTCAGGAGCCATTTTTATTGCTTACGGCCTTCTGTTACTTTGTTTCCCTGGAAGAAGGGGATAGAGCCTTACGCCCTTCCCCTTACGCCCTTCGTCTTATGCCCTTTGCCTTACACCCTTCGCCTTACGCCCTTCTTCCGGGAATGACAATGTATAGGATTTGTAACCATAACAAAGTTAATTGACACTAGCGCCAATCCTCCAGAGAAATACGTGTACATGTCCGACTAAAATACTGTAAAGTTGAGAGAGAAAAAAATTCACAAAGTTTTTTTCTGTGCTAGACAGCTGTCCTCCTTTTTGGTTTTTGCAATGACAATGTTGCATAGCTGTAAAACTTGCCCGCTTAATTCAGGTTTCGAAATTTAATCTGAACCACTGGGCCCCGAGGCCAGTGATTTTAGTATCAGGCTAGCAAACTCAGGTCTAGTTCTTCCGGAATCCTTTGCGCGTCGATTTGATTCAATTTTGAATATCTTTGTAAACAAAGAAATAATGATGTTCAAAAGTTGACTTTTGAGTCTGGTTTTTGTGGAGTGTTCCTTCCACATTTGAGCCCAGTTTATATTAAATTTGCTGAAATCTTAACAGATCGGTTGTGTGGTCTGTGTCTATTAATAATAATAAAACAGCATTTATATAGCGCAATATGAACAAAGTATCCCTCAAAGCGATTAACAGCAAAAATGAAAAGCAATAAGAAAACATAAGTAAAATTCCCAATGTAAAACCATCAACAAAACGAAAAAAGAAAAAGAAAAAAAAAAGTAGGCCAGACCAGCTGTCACCTGAATAGAAAAACCATTAAAATACTAAAAACTATTTAAGGAACTGTATATTTACTGTAAAATCTTTAGTTTTGAAACTCAAAGAGGACAGCAAGAATTTCCCCAAACCAAAACTAATGGTATACATGTCTATTTACGTACGTGCACACGGTCCCTTTAAATGCCAGCAGCTCTATTTTGCCATAATGTCATGGGGATTATCGTTGCAGACGAATTTGGTGGTTTGTTGTCTCCGATGTAATTCTCTCTTCACATGCTTGGACACGCAGACACGAAGTGTTTCAGCGTGCATACTCGGCCGTACCTAATCTTATTTTTAGAAACTTTCAAGCTACATGTACAATGTGTAAAGCTAACAGGGTTTCTTGCTCGGATCGGAATGATCATATAAATAGCAAAGTTTATTTGAAACTTGATAGAAGGTCATGGGAAGGACGTAGAGTGTGGAGAGTATGACGGTTCTCAAACTCACCTTCCACCCTCAAATTAGTTCTTGTCACTAGTAATATCCTGCCGTATCCCTTGGTCTTCACTGAATGAATCAATTTGTGCATATTATGCAAAGTTCAATAGCACTCCGCACTGATGACGTCACTTTCGCTCAAAATACTTGACTGTCAGACAAAAAACATTCCAATGCGTACATGATCACAGAGCTCGAACTTTACACTGGACCTCAGGCCCGAGGCCAGTGATTTTAGTGGCGGGGCCAGTAAACCTTTGACTAGACAAGTTCAGGGGGTTCTTGTGTTTTTCAATGGAGATACAATACCTCACTGTGTAATGATAGGAGCAAATTATGTTCAAATTATCAGTCTGATAAACACCTTTCTATTCTGTTGAGTAATGAAAAATGCTTACGCCAACAAGGACAAAATGAGATGAATCTTCTCTTACATGCCTTAATGGTTAATTCTTGTTCAAATAAAAACGAGTTTAAAACTTGTTAAATGCGACAGAAAGTGTTTTTCTCATTTTGTTTCTGGTCTGGTAAGAAAATTCCTGGTCCAGTAAACATTTTGAGCTACAAGCCCTGCGGTCTTGTGGATTTTTGCCCTCCAAGCTTTAGCCCTGGATCACTGCATCGGTCGCCGGACCGCAGTTTTACTACAGTCAGGACACGCAAGTAAACTTGGACAGGTACGCGCATGTACATCGCTAAGATCTGTCTGAGATCCGGGAACTGAGCTTCTATTTTTAGCTTAGTGCGGAATACTATTGATGTTGATTCAAACCACTTTTATTTCCTCATCAAAGCACACAATTATTGTTATCATAGTTGGAGTAATAAGTTCAGTAAGAGACAAAAAGGTCTGGAACCAGAGTTCCGATTTCCACTTCTTGGTAACCACTGGAGTTATAGATTTCAAGTAGCTTTGAGGAACCGTATTCTCAGCTCTAGAGATCAAAGAGTAGGATTTCTTCAAATATGGAGAAGGTAACTGCTACTTTTTTTCCACCTAGCTTATATTAAAAGCCCGAATTCAGATAGATGTCTGAAATTTATCAGCCGCGTTATAAATAAGAAAGTCACCAAGAACAAAAGAACGGCCGAGATACTAAACACCCTCCAAAAAATGTGATAAATGAAATAAAATAACAAGTAAATCCACTTACATGTACAACTCGGGTGGGATTGGAACCGAAGACCTCCCACATTCTAGAGTAGATGTCTTGACTTGTAATGTAGACCTCCAAGCTTTTTCCCAGTGATGAAAAGGCCCAGTAATTTTTGTAAATAAGAGCATTAAGCCGTATCAGTTGGTGTCTATGGCAACGGCTACGGCTACTTCTGTTGCTAAGGGTATTGTTAAGAACATCTTATATTTCAACGCATGATGACATGGCAGCCCAGCCATAGCCCCAGCCACCAATTTGGACACCGGCTTTCAGCAGCTTGTACAGTTCATGTGTATAGTGTTAATTGGAGGGTAGTCTGGGTGCCAACTGGGCGCCCTGTTTTGAATTTGTGCATTCTACTCTATGTTTCATTTGCATGTAAATTCATTGTATGGCTGTTTCTGGTTTGGCGGCTGCAGCTCCACCTGCGGCTGTGGCTCCACCTGCGGCTGTGGCTCCACCTGCGGCTGCAGCTCCACCTGCGGCTAAGGCTCCACCTGCGGCTGCGGCTCCACCTGCGGCTGCGGCTTGGTCGTCACGCGCATGACATGAGTGAAAGCATAGGAGGCGCATAGCAACACCCTTAGCAACAGCTGCAGCCACAGCCACCAATTTTGACACAATCTATCTGTATGTAAGCAGTTAGGACATTGTTTTGTAATTTTTATTAGCAAATTGTAAAACATTTGTATCAAATTTCTTGCCCAAATTAGAATAATAGGGGTTAGGGGTTAGGGTTAGGGTTCATTCATCTAGAAAAATGCTATTTGTAGAAAATTACAAACCAATTAACAAATTTGGTAATTCTGCTAAAAATAGGATCTGCGGCCATGGCTTAGAATGGATTTGTCTATAAATAGATTCATTTTTATGAATGCCCCTTGTAGACAGTCTGTCTGAACAGGTCTCGGATCTTTTCTAAATCGGACGTTAGTTTATTTTTAGACATAGACTTGCTTACTTCCTTAAATAACATATTATTTCCAGCAACATAGTGGTACGCCGTTCCATTTTACCAATACCAGCTTGAACCTTTTTGCCCTTTTTCAAAGTTGAACAATCATTAAAACAATATGTATGATTTTTTTTAAATTGAAAAACAAATTTTGGTTTCCAGTAATTTTCATTTGATCCACCCACCCATTTCAGGAAGGGAAACTTTGATTTTTTTTATAACTTTAAAACATTGAAAGTTTTGAGGAGAACATGGAACAGACGCTATCTAAATCTTTGTCTGAGTTTTTACATATCAGAGAATAAGGTCAGTTTCTGTATCAAAAATATTACACCTTCTGAAGACATCCTCGTTGCGTGACTGGAGAAAAACTCAAGTTTCTTGTAGAGAATCGTTTACGCTAATGTAATTTATGCTTGAGACTCGAATCATATTGAATTACAGCTGTGGTATTCTTACCTTCAAAATGGAGTTCCATGCAAACGCCTCAACATTAAACATTACTGAAACCAGTCAAGGAGTTTTTGTAGGACAACCAGGAGAATCAGTCCTTGATCAGTTGATAATTTTGTTTCTCACAAACCTTACTCAAATCATGGAGGCATGAACAAACTTCTCTTGGAGCACACTCTCAGCGGCCGCACCTTTCCCCCATTCCAAAATACTCTCTGGAACTTTCTAGCCTCAACCAGACATCCGCCATCGTTCCTCGTCGGCCAGAATTCATATGGCACTGATATCTTGGCTGGAAAACACTTTTTTTTTTGATCATGTGAAAATATGTGACCTAGGCATTCTATAGCTGGGCATAATTTGCATATCTGCAGCTGCTGGTCATTCATCTCCTCAGGCTGACTCCAGCAGCGTGCCAAGGATTTCAAACTTTAAGCAGAGCCAAGATCAACAATTTCTTTTGTCAAGAATGATTTGCTTTTAGCCTTTATTTCCTTGGCTTGCACATTTTATGGGAAAAGGTAGTAATTCTTCGTTTGCAAAGAATGCAGGTTGAGAAATTGCAGATGTTTTTTAGGTCTGCCTGGGGGGGGGGGGAGAGAAAGCTGTAATTTCCTCAGATATAAAGAAATCCTGCTCCTTGATCTACTTCTCTAGTCCTCAGGATACTGTTCCCAGACATTCAGTTTACTAGTGCAGTCCCAAGTTCAACAGAATCAAACAAAACATGAAGTTTGAAGGGTTTGGGTGGTTCAGTCCATTTTTTGTTCTAACTATACACAGTTTTCAAGTATTGTTGGCTCTTGCACCATGGAGAAAGGCCCTTGCACCAACAAAATAAACATTGCAAGTTGATTTTGCACATCTCTGATGTACTTGCACATGTAGTAGGTGCCAAGTTCTTCAAGAAAACAAAAACTAACAAAACATTCACAGGTGCCGTCAGCCGGGTTTGAACCCACAACCTTGTCTACCTGTGGTATTATAGAATGTTTTTTTTCTTTGGCTGGAAGTTGATGGTGCCACAGCTGGGTGTGGGTTCGAATCCCGGTCATGACACTTGTGTGTACTTGAGCGAGACACTTAGCTATAATTGTTTCTCTTCACCCCAGGGGGTGAATGGGTACCTGTGAGGGCAGAGAGATGGTTCTTGTGATTGGTTTAGCTTAGTGCGCTACATACTTGGCAGCTCAGGCTGTATACTCCCGAGGGAGTTGAGATGGTTTAAGGAATGAAATAACTGGCCCAGAGACCAGGGGGTAATAATGTTGGAGCGCCATGAGCGTCACTGAGTGACGGATTTGAGCACTTTATAAGAAGCCATTATTATTGTTATTAATTACTATTACAGTGGTTGGTGTTATTTTGTAGATTGTAATTCTTGCATTAAGAGTCATGAAAAAGTGAGTACTCTGTTTCACTAACGACAACTACTGTACATCCGGAAACAAAATCCCTACCAGACTATCATTTTTTTTAAATGACAAAAACAAAACAAATCCATCTTATTTACCCGGATATGATTATGTTTTGTCACAATGAGTGACAAATTGGCAGTTGCAGTTGACATGTTTTCCACATTAACTTTTCACTTTCTAACTACATCACTTTACACATGTGCAATCAATCTACAATTGTTTCTCTTGGCTTCGTCCAAACTTTGTCAGTAATTTTGCGAATAATGTTCACCTTCAAGATTATATTTTTAATAATAACAACAATTTGAACATAAAAACACTCAATCAAGAAAGAGGTTTGTTTGCATGACCCGTGACTTCCAGAGGTCAGATAAAGATCTTATTGTGACTTCAGTCAGCATTTTAAGGATATCCTAAAAAGATAAATTTTTGTTTTACGCAAACAAGATTGCTGTTATTTGGAAACCAGCCCTGATAAAACTGCTGCATCCTGCTCTATGCTCAGAAACTGATCAGTTTACATTTGATATGGACACAATGCAAAAACAACACAAGGTCAAGTCAATTCTTAAAAGCTCTTTTGACTGGTGCCCTGAACTACTTGATAGTAGCCTGGAGATTTGACATGCTTTCTTTTATCTTAAATTTAGTGGTTTTATTATTGCTAAACTACATGTCCCACAAGACATGGCAGCATGATATGCTGTAGAAATTAACACACTGTACATGTTTATAGCTTCTGGAAAGCAACTTCAAT
>CM021528.1:2699830-2711560 GCA_010994315.2 Pisaster ochraceus
GACAATGGCGGGACGTGGCGACTTGAATTTATACACAAACTCGGCAACACTGCCGTTTTGTTGTTAGAAATAATTAAACTGATAAATGCAAAAACAATTGGGCCTGACGTTTCGACCCTAGCAGAGTCTTTCTCCAAGGCTGTCCTTTTTAGCATTCGAGAAAGACTCTGTTAAGGTCGAAGCGTCAGGCAATTAACTATTTTTTTGCATTTATACCATAGGTCCTTTTGGTTGGTAAGCAGTTTGCGACAGCTAATACTATTTTCTTGAGACTGATAAGAGAGACATTTTCAAAATAGACATTTTGTGGTTACATTTAAGACAATAATTATTCCGTACTTTGCTAATTTTTGGAGAGGGCCCAGTTTCTAAAGCACAAAAAGGAGCAAAGGCGACAATATGCTCACCAGAATAAGGTTACCAACCAAAATAGTAAATACCATTCCACATGTAATTTATGGCTGGTAGAGCTTACTGCTTATTTTTGCTTAGCAGAAACAAATATCAGCAATATTTACTGCTTAAACACGGTCCTATGGAATTGGGTTCACTAGTTAATTTTTAATACTTTCTTAAAGTTTTAGACTAAAATTCACTCTAGCCGATTGAAAGTAGGCATACAAACTATTTTGCAGTTGTCGCTAGTTTTAATCGATTGGAGTGAATTTTAATCTGAATTTTTAAGAGAGATAGGAAATAATTATAACCTGTAAACTATCAATCCTAACGACTCTTCTCAAGCAAAAGGTTCGCAAGTTTACTACAGTTACTTCAATTCCACATCATGTAAAGCTTAAAAACAACACATTTTACTTGACAAGTGAGTTTTGACACTGCAATGATGAAAGAAAATGTGATGTCCCCCAAAAAGCTAAACAAAACTCGTGTCTAAATTCACCACCAAATTACTGGCCGAAATAAGTCTAAACAATTTAAAGAAAAAAAATTATAATGCGATTTTTCTCATTGGATTTAAGTTGTTGTACGTTTTCTAACGTCCGATAGGCTGGAATCAAAGATATATTTAATACATTATTATTTGTTATCTTCCTTTAACAGTTTATTAATTTGGGGGCAAATAATCGTTCCCTTGAAAGGTTGTGTAAATTTATTGATGATGGAAAACAAAATTTTGTTTAAATAAGACGAGCATAAAAATGTTCTTTTGTAGAGCTTAGATTTTGTTTATATACGAGATATTAAAAAAAAACCGCATATATTTTTGGCTAAGTAGCCAATTTAATTTATTCAAGCTGAAGTGATTTTCCATCCAACAGATACAAGGAAAATCCAAACACATTGCACATTATTTATTATTGTTATTTTGTTATATATGTTTATTTTTAGAAAAGCTTTCAGAAAACAATTTTAACAATTAATGTCCAGTCCATTTAAACGAGAAGTTTACTGGCAAAAAGTTACTGATTTCTTGGTAATTAAAAAAAAAGATTTGATGTGTAACTAATTCCAAAACTGAAATGTGCATTTGCTTGAAGCATGAATGTGAAATGTAAACAAAAGAAGAGCACTGCAAATAAAATGCTGTAATTTGCTCGTTGGCGTTAGGGGCCAGACTTTGAAAATGTGGCTGTCGATTTTTGAAGTAAAATGAAAAAATACTTCTCAAACATTTTCTTTCTTCAGAACAGCCCGATATTGAAAACGGTTTGTTCCAAAGACCTGTGTAACTCAACCATTGGTGCTCGTCGAGAGAAGGGTTGGGTAATATCTAGTGCCTCTCATTTTTCCTGTGTTTATGCAAAATATGAGTTTAATTTCAAAATATCTCATTCAGTTTCTGTGTAAAAATGACTGGCTTTCCTTAATCTTTTCTCAGACACGAGTTTCTTGGCAACAACCATGCCTCCAGCTATACTCGCCATATCTCTAGATTCCTGCCAAGCGAGATGAGGTGCGAGGGTATGTTGCAACCTCAAGAACCTATCGTCTTCAAGAGGGTCACCGTCACATCCCCTGGTGGCCGAACTCCTCTTGCGCCTCCGGCGGTGCCGGTGCATCTTCCCGCCGTGTTGCTCGGGGAGTCTCGGGCACTCTCTGGTTTGAATCCTCGGCAGGGCCTCCGAGATAAACGTCGGCGACGGGCCGGTGAGGTGTACCTCCCTAAACGGAACGATCTCCGCTCGGTGGGGTTTCCTTCTGTTGTTAGAGTTCGCTCCCTCCTCGGTCCTGAGGACCTCTTGGTTAGCTAAGTCCGCATCAGCTTCTGATGTTATCAGCACCGAGGGCAGTCGAATGCCCTCGGCAGAGGTCGTAGGCTTGTCCAATGTTTTAGATTTCTGCAAAGAAGGTAGTGAGATATTCCCCGGTCTACCCTGCTCCGTCACCCTCGAACCAGAGACAACTCCGTTGTTGTCTTTCCCCACGGCCCGTACTCGGGTAGGAATGTCAGGGAAAGAATCCGCGTTGTCTGAATGTTTCTCCTTAGTTTCTTGCACATTTTTGCTCTCACCTGTTTCATCCACAGCGTTCGAATCTTCACCTTCTTCTTCCATGTCCTGGGACTCAAGGCCGCTCTTCTTTTTCGCCAAAGAATTGAGGCTGTTGGCCCTCCGTGAATGTTCCCTAACCCACGTACTCTGTCTATGTTCCATTCGGTTTATGAATGTCTTCTTCTGGTGAGTGATGAACGTCGCCGTCTTCTTCCTGGCATTATGGATGTCCGAGAGCCTCATGTCCAGGAGTCGCTCCTGGCTCGTGTTGTCGTTCAGGAGGATCCGACCGACGTGGCTCTTGCCCGGGAGGTTCTGGCGAAGCGCCGTGCTCTCGGCCGTCCGCTCTGCCCGTCCGGCAAAGATGGTCACGAGATTGCCGGCGAAACTCGGACGCTTGTCGACATGGACAGTCTTCGACACCGATGCCTTCATCATCGGTCAAGGAATCTCTCAAAAGTTAGGTCCAAAAGTGTCAAACCAACTCTGGTCGTCGGGTAGCCGTTGATATGCACACCTACCCAACACGCCGGGGCGTATGATCGCAAAGGGGCCACCACCTGTTCTGTTAGTTTTATGCACAATCTCGACTGTTAGATCAAACTTCTCACAGTTGTATTGAAGACAATCCACGATCAAGCCGATAAACTATCACAATAAAGTGTGAAAATGCTCCTCGGTGTCGTGAATCCACTACAAACTGTTTACTTGTCGTTGTTAACGTTCACTCAAATATTCTTACCGGTCGAAAAGTATGCTTCCTCGATCGTTCATTTGAAGACGCTCCATGTTTCTAAATTACGCAGTGAAAGTGAAGATGTAAAAACTAGACGCTCTCCCATCCGTGTGGCATACGGCTTTACCTCCATGATTAAATTCACCAAAACCACTTGGCATGACAACGAATGGAAAGTCAACCTCCCGTAGTGAAGAGCTTTGAGGTAAATCAGCTCGATTGTGTACACATTCTATTGTAATGCTGTTTGCAAACACTGAGAAAATCATCCGCCGCGTTGCGTGTGGTATGCAGCAGCCCGTGTGGTTGACAATCAGGTTACATGTTGAATTCAGGTGTGAAACACCAACGACTACTCCCTGAACGAGAAAGACCTGCCCCCTGTCTTGGAAATCTGCTCTTTCAATAGTCTTCTTAATGAGGGTAAAGAGTTTGGAGAGTTGGTGGTCTCTTTGCCCCACACTTATCCTTTCTTTCCACCACTCGGCCAAAATGAATGAACAATCTGGGAAGCCGACTGGTATCCCGCCCTCTTGCCCGTGTGTCACTCGGCTCGCACCCTGGGGGTACCCGCATACCTTTCGTAGTGTTGATGGAACTTTTGACGCGTGACGAGAAACAAAAATTGATTTGTGTCTGTCTGCCATGACACCAAATCGATGCAAGCAACAATGCCCTGAGTTGCGACTGTCGGTTTTTTTAAATAGTTTTTTTTAATGAATTGTTTATGTTGAAAGAAAACTTAAGCATTGCATGCCGTGAAGGTAAAAGCAACAAGGGATTGAAAACAATAGTCAGCCCACTCCATTTCTTAATCATGTAGCGTTCTTTGGCTTTGTATTTTTGTTTAAGTTTACTTATTCTATGCCTGTAATCACTATGCAATATGTTTATTTTGTGTATGGATTGGGGAAAAAAGTGAATTGAAAATGAATTGAAACATGAAGTTACCGTAAATGTTGTCAAATCTGATTCAAGTTACAAATTGAAGACAGGATTACAATTCTGTGCGTGAGCCTGTATGTTTCGAACACTAACCACGAAATGGTAATTATAATATGATGGATAAATTGAATAAAATTGAATAAATTTGAACTTCTTTGAATCAAAATGAAGGACAGAGGAATGAAACGAATCACAAAACTCTTAACTAACAGGTCAATATTTAGACAACAGATGTTTTGGAATTGAAAAGGATGTTCTTGTCAGACAGAGCCTTGAGCCCGAAGGCATTTTTTGACTTGGTTGGTTTTCAAGGAAACCCACCATACTGTACGGGTTTGACAATTGTAGGCCTTCAATTCACATACAATGGTTGTCTCCACCGGGAGAATGTTGTTAAAGATTTAGCGGGGATCAATTCTTGCCGAGAAGGTATGCTCAAGGTCACCGGGCCGAGTCGGCGAAGCTTACACCTTAGCACCTTAGCAACGTCTACGCCGGCAATGGTTACGCCTGGCTTTTGACGGCCAGGTGGTGGCGCTACATCGGGGTACAACATTTCCATGTGGTTTTTATAAATTACTCTCTCAGAAGAAGAAAAAAACACCGCTTAGAACATATTTCTATATACACGGAGCTTTTTATTAACTATTTTATACCTGAACAATACAATGTAGACAAACGGCAATAACTTAAACAAATATTGTAATTAATTTGTTAAAATTCGTGCACCTTGGCATTTCCCCCAAAATTGTTCTCTGTAGTGCCATAAAGATATGAACCACGTGCGTATGTAGTGACAGATGGCATTGTAATGCTATATTAGACGCAGAGATTTGAGAGAGAACTTGTTCATAAACTGTGTTTTGCTTCTCTGGAGACGGGAACCTGAGCTTGCAAGCCGAGTGGAGTGTGTTCCAGTAGGCCTATAGGTTGACAACGACTGAATAATTAAAGGGAAGGTATACGTTTGGTAATCACTCTTAAAATTAATGGCAATAAAAAAAACCTTATTTGTCAGAAGTACGTCAGCTTTCGATAGTACTATAAAGCATTTTGAGAATCATTTCACACCGATGTAATGCGGTTATATAAAAAAGATGTAATTTTTTATGTCCCATAATTTTGAATCTGAGAAACGTTACTGTCAGAAACGTTTCTCAGATTGTGTATTCCTATAAGGGATTATTCTTCCTGCGAGGACATATTCGCTCCGGATTTTCGGCAATATCTCAAAAACGCAACCAAGAAATTACATTTTCACATGTTAGTTCTATTGTATATAATTATCTACATATATATAGGATTAAAACAATCGAACGGTTAAAAAAACTAAAGGTACACTTTACCTTTGACACTTGAAACAATCAGAAGGTGACTTCTAGCAATACAATACAGAGGCATGCTGGATCCTCATCTCGTAGGTGTGAGAGACTAGTCTCTTGCAGGAAGGCACAGGGGAAAGTCGAACGAGTAGTCGAAGCCAAGAGTGAAAGTTGGGGAGATGTGTTATGGGATTTTGGTGGTCCAAACTGTACAGTGTACTGCAACCACGTGTGAGTGTGCTCAGAAACAGTAAGTGTGCTCCAAGGGCAGTGTAATTCGAACCAACCACACAACCAAAGCTCTGCTACATCATATTGATAAAACTAAATAACATTCTTTGTTCGCGCATCCATGCAAATTAACATCTCTCAATTTGTTGCTGGGACCATGGAGGAAGGAACCTTCCTCCATGCTGGGACCCGCTGCTAAAATGTAGGATTCGAACTGCCTCTAGCCACCGGTTCTGTGCTCCAACTTTTGAGGAGACTTGATAAAATTTGGCTATAAAGTTGGCCCTATATGGCTTGGGAAGTGGATAAGTGCTTCACGAAAACTGGCAGCAAATCGGTTCGGGGAAAAACAATTTTCGGGAATGTTTTTTTTCTGGGGCAGTTGGCACAAATTTCAAACGGCTGACCTGCCGAAAATTGAAAAGAAATCTGAAGTTTATTTGTCCGAAAATATGTTTGATTGCTTTTCAAGAGGCTGAGAGACTTGAAATATTTGTTTCCGAGTATTTTTGAGCATTTAGCATTGGTTGGGAGTCAAATAGTTTGGTGCACCCTGTACGTGTACTAACTTCTTCTGATAGCGCCCTCTTTTGAATCATCCTCCTTCAGCTATGAGTTCCCATATACGGAGGACAGAATCTCCAGGGACACTTTTCCCCGACACAGTCTGTCTAGATGCACTTTGAGTGTTATGTTTGACTTTAAGTTTAATTCATACCTGAGGGTTTTGTCACCTGTTGTGTAAGGCATATAACTCAAAAGTTGCACAGCCCGATTTTCGCTCTGTACGAAGTTGGACAGATGATGCTGCCACTCGAAACGAAAAACACACAACATATTTTGCATGAGGCCTATATGCAATGGACAGTGCGCAACAAAGAATACTGGGTAACATGCGAAATTGATTGGTTAATAGACGTGAGATTATGTAGGGATCCCGTAAATCCTTCAGGTTTTTAAAAATTGTTTATTTACTATTTGACATAGATATTTTTTTCGTGAACGCTGCTTATAACTTTCTTGGATAGCTATTTAAACATTTATTCTGAACTTTTTGATCAAATCTGCCAAAAATTGTAGTGAACCTAGCATCTTTAAATTTAGGGTTTCAGCTATGCGCAGTGCGTTTTTTGTTTTGAAAACTGCAATCTGCCCACACTTTTAAAGTTGTTTTCGACCTCAAATTTTAGTACTTGAGGTGTTTATCCCTCGTTGTGTTACCTCACTTGCTTGCGTAAAAATGTTTTGTACATGTATCTTTTTGGTTAATTAATGCTCTAATAATCAGCTTGCTGCCTGGATGGGTTTACCCTCGATAAATAAACAAATAATTAAATAAATAAACAAAATAAACAAATGTATCCTCCTCGCCACGCCCCTCCCCTATCCCGACTGTCTCACTATTGACCTTGGCCCATTGTGACTCACTGAACTTTGGCAAAGATTTCGGCAACTTCTTTAGTCATTTATAAAACTTTACTTTACCTTTACCTTTACTTTATGTTTAAACCTCCAATCAACACGAAAAAAAGAAAGAAACGCGACCCCCTAAAACCACAGTAATAACAGTTAGTACTACTACTAGTAGAATGAATTTTAGTTCAAGAGAGACACGCGATCATTCCTGTAAGTAGAGGAATAGAATTTGAAACTCCCATGAGCCGCCGAACTAAGACAAACCTTTAACATGTTATAATAAAAACCCAATTCGTCTGTGGTGTAGTCTGTAATGTAAAATGTATGATTCACGTTTGACCGGATGACGACCCAACAGCACAGTGAGGATTACGGTTACGTGCGTTAGTCTGGTAGGTAGAGGCGGGTGCCAGACGTAGTAGTGTGCGCCGAACTCGAGCGCAAGGACACAAATTAGTGGGCAACTTTGCAGGTTTGTGGTATAAAAGGCATACATAATTGAGTCATATTTTGAACAAGAAATTTAGAACAATATGTATATTTCGTAAAAAATGATGTAAAATTGAAATATCTTCACCTTTGCATGACGTTGTTAAAATGTAAAAAATAGATTAGGCCGGTTTGTTGGGCTGCCCTGGTTATCCAACATCTCAATAGCTTTTGTAGTTTAACTAGTTTCGTGAGGAATTTCAAAAGTTTGAAAAAACATCATTATTTTGTTTACATATGATCATTGCAGTTGTTTACATTTTGCGAGACATCCTCTCGGAGTGTACTGAAAACATCTCAAGACCCCTTTTTCCATTTAGGCCTAAAAATTGTTATATTTGATTTTGATTTTTGAATCAACATTTTTAATGATTTTTGAAGAGGGATGTGAAAAATTTCAAATTGTTACAAGTTTTCCCAGTTTTATGTATTAAAATTGTCATTTTCTCCTCAAACTAAGCCAGAGACAGCCACCAGTTTGGAAAATCGGACTGTACTATGACTAATGAGTATGATTATGAATTTAAAAAAGAAATGTTTGTTTCATTTGTTTCATTTGTTCAAGTTTGCTTTTAAAAACGTCAGTTCATATTTTTCTTTTCATTTGTAAACGTTATTTATAAAGCTGGAACGGCACTGAGCAAAAAAGTGACTGTATTTTGGGGCTTATAAATTTTACTGTGACAGATGTTAATCTCTTTCCGTGCTAGTCTCTGCTTTTCGGGTTTTGAATTGTGCAAAAAGTCACAAGCACCAACAAACACATGATCATTCATTCAAACCCTATGCCAGATAAATATCCAATATGTCAAAAAAGGGCATTAACTCGGGATTATCACGGAACCAGATGAACATTTGTCACGGTATGCTCCGCCATGATTGCTGATTACTCGGCTCATAGATCCTCAACTAGTCCATTCAAGTGTGAAGTGAACTTTGAGGTTGAATATTTTGTTCTTATTTATTTGTCCCCAGTGCAGCCTGTAAAAGTAAGCAATACATCGTTTAGCAGGGCGTCAAGAGATTGTTGATGTTTTTATTGATCTGAATGCTCGATTGTTGGCAATCATGTATGGACATAGGGATGTACGCATCCTACTTATAGGAGATTGTAAGTGTTAAGAAATACATGTATTATACGATTAAGTTTAATGGCATTGTGCTAATTTCTTCGCCAATAATATAGCTCTGGTCCTTTTTTAACAATAATGGTTCTTATAACAAGGTTATAACAAAGTGCTTATAAAGCTGACTTAAAATATTTGATCAAGGCGCTCGACAGCAGAAACACAAACATAACTAATCAATTTCAGTCGAAACTGGACTAATGCCAGTGCACAAGACATTTGTGTCAAGTTCTCAACGGAAGTTTTAGCATCATCGAAGTATCATAAAGACCAAGTCAGACACCCAATCCCTTAGACTTTTCTATTACTGTTTCAAAGGTTCTTGCAGCCCTAGAACATGACAGACGCAAACCAAGTCAATTACAGACCACGTCAGTCTCTTATGGTATGGGATTGCCATAGTTGTAGTTCTTATTTTCTTTTCTTTTTTAGTGCCATTGAAAACTGAAAAACACTTTACAAGTTTGTTTGTTCCTTGCAGTTTGCTCTTTTTGGGGGTGCAAAAAACAAAGTTGCTTGTCTGAATTAACTTTCTATTTTAAATATTCTTTTTAACCCAGCTGGAGTAGGGAAGACTTCGCTAATTCTGACGCTAGTCAGTGATGAGTTCCCAGAGGATGAGGTGAGTTGATTGTTAGCCAGAGGGGTGTTTTGAAATGTGACACCCCGCTTTTCTGTTTCATTAACATGCAAAAGTATTACCAGTCAGCAATTTGGACACCCCATTTTGAATGGTGACAACCTAAACTATATTTCATGTACAGGTTTAGTATAGGTGAGCAATTTAGCATTCTGTTTTTCAATAAGTCATTTGCAAGTTGTGAATGATGTCTGGTACCACGCTTTATTTGGTCACAAGTGAATGCTCAATTGGAATTCCTCAGACTACTTCTAGAGTTGCTATGTCACATGGTATAGACCTTTCTATTGCAATGTCACAGCCCGAGTTTTTGCCAAGCGAGGTTGGAAAATTTTGGAAAGCCATAAACGCAAACAAAGCCCAGATAGACACAGTTGTAACAATGTTACACAAATATTCAAAAATAGTGTTGAATTTGTTGGAAAGAAAGAATCAAATCATGGGAGGTATGAAAATTTGCAGAAAAATGTTGAATTTGTTCACGACATCTGTTCACACGATTGAATATTTTGCTAACATTCTGCCGTCCATGCCAACCAGCGTGGTTTCTCTATCAACAATGGAAAGGTGTATGTACGTCACATTGCAACCTATCTATATCCTTAGTGAGTTCATGTTCACTACACTAGCTGGTAAACTGTACCATAGGTTGATGACTCTTTGGCTGAAGAAGTTCATTTACAGTTTTGTTTTTTCCTTGATCAGATTCCTGCTAGGGCCGAGGAGATCACCATTCCTCCAGACGTCACACCCGAGAAAGTCCCCACACACATTGTGGACTACTCATGTGAGTAAAATCATGCACAAGTTGAATTCCAAATTGGTCTTTACAGCACCTCCAACCCTGCCAAACACAACAAAACACCAGCTGGTGAAAGTTTCCTTAATACTTTGTGGCGCTGTGCTGCATTGAGCAGGGTTCTACATGGCCTGGACACATCCATGTGCAATGTGAGTCCCAAGCAAACCTCATTGCATATCGGATCAGTTTAGCAGGGGATAAAATTGTCCAGTACCAAGGCTGGTATAAACCAGTTCAGTTCACAATGTAACAGAATCCTCCGTTTGCATTTTGTTGCATTAAGCCGAGTTTTCATTGCAATTGTTTTGCATTATGATGCATTGAGCAGGGTGCATAGAAAAACACCTGACAATGGCTGGGGTTCAAAAGTTATGAAGTTATGAAGTTACCATTGTGTTAAAGGGGGTGCACAACATCGGAAAGGTTGACTAAATGCTCCCAGACTCACGCATAACTTAAATTGTATGAAGGTGGTCGTGATGGAAAACTTTCCTTTAAATATTTTTGCCTGAGACTTTGAGAAATGAGTAAAACAGTTTGTTTTGATCTCGTGAGATGTTTGAAAACAGGGAACATTTTTTTTTCACTATTTTATTGTGACTCGAATCGCTGACTGAGCTTAAACTTTTACGGGTTTGTTGTTTCATGTATGTTTTGGTCACACATAGTGCGGATACTGGTCTTTGACAATTACCAATGTTGTCCATCTGCTTTGAGTATAGGGATGAATTGATAAACAATTCAAACTGTTTTTCTTTACAGCGAGAGAGCAGAGCGATGAAATCCTAATGGAGGAAATTGCCAGAGTAAGTGGTTTTCTTTTTCAAGATTCCAAACACCCTGTCAGACGTGGAAAGTCGTCTGCCCCCGCACTCTGAAAATTCTATAAAAATCTTTTCGAAACAACTTGGAAATCTCCATGTTGACATCAACCTTGTTCGCCGTGACATGACCTTGCCTCGTTTGGACAGCCAGGCGGGGAATTATTGTTTTGGAAACGACTCTGCAAAGAGTTTGAAGCATCCTGTAATTATTCATATAGAACTTTTATATTAAATTTTGGAGCATCAAGGCAGTATACATGGCAAAATAAAGGATGATCAGTGTGTGCGGTACAATGTATATAATACAAATTTGATGCCGTACGAAGGATCTTTACTGGCAGTTGTTAAAACATCTAGCCTTGGGAACTGGTAAGTAAAAAAGTAGCTAGCTAGACGACTCAAGAGCCCTGACCAAAAATCAAGAGGCATTTAAGTATCAACATTGCACTTTTCCCAAACAGGCTGATGTGATATGCATCGTCTATGCTGTCAACCATCGTGAGAGCATTGATAGCATTACAGACTACTGGCTGCCCCTGGCGAGGAACACCCTAGGTGCTGATCATACCACCCCTATCATCCTGGTGGGTAACAAGTCTGACCAGGCCGATGCCAACAGTCTGGAGGGGGTGGTCCCGATTATGAACGACTACTCAGAGATAGAGACGTGTGTTGAGGTAAGGGTTGTAATGTTGGAGGATTTGAAAAGATTTTTATTTTCTTCTTTGCATGGCTAGCTATTACTGAA
>CM021528.1:2732530-2745013 GCA_010994315.2 Pisaster ochraceus
ATCAGCTTGAGGATGGGATGGTATCTTCAATGAATTTTGTTTCTGTAGAAATACTACAAACAAGTAATACTATTAACTACTTTTTGACCTTTTTGCAATATTCACAAACGTTGATTTTGTTGATGACGTACACTCTAGGAGTATAAACCATCGCCTCATCTTGGTGATCAAACTATTTACACATTTCCTTTGTTTAAAATTTCTGATTATGTATTTAATCTAAGTAACTTTGAAATAAACCAGAAATTTTCAGATCAAAATATTCGTCTGCCGAGAATGATTTGAAGTTCTGCTTGGTTGTAAAAGGCAATTAGTACAGTTGATGATCCTTTAATGTTATTTAATCTCTTTAATAGAAGATGTGGAAGTTATGAGTGGATGAGGGGAGTTTAAGTGTCGACATTTCAAATGATGTACTCCATTTGGCTTCTGGAATCACTCTCTCTTTGCCAGTTGTTAAACTCACAAGGGTTAAAATAAAAATGTGGCTGAGTAGTGTAGTGCACTGTACTCAAATTCTGGTGTTTCTGATCAGCAGAGTGTGGGTTCGTGTCCCGGTCTGGACACTTGTGTTCAACCTTGGGATGGGACGTTAAGCCGTGGGTCCTGTGTGTTGTAACAATGCATGTAAAGAACCCAGCACACTTGTAGACTGTTCAGGTCTCGCACGAATTTGAACATTGGAGGAGAGCAGGAGTTTGTGTCCTCTCCATTCAAGCAATGCAAGTGGGACCAAAGTGGTGCTGAAAATGTTTGAATACGTGTGAGACTTGCCTGGTCTATTGTATTTTCATGTCTTTATAAGCATGACAGCCAAGGCAATTTCTGTTGTATACTTGTCTATATAAATAGCAATAAACCAAATCAATCAATCAATCAATCAATCAATCAATCAATCAATCAATCAAGAGAAGGGGTTTGCCTTGGTGTTTCTAGCGTAGATGTAAGTCGGCAGCAAATTGTGCCGCATCACCTTGTACACAATCATAACGGCGCCCTCTATCATCCCATGCATATTGTTACCTCGCCAGGCCCTGCATTGTAGAGGTCTAGAAACAGAAACTTGACCAGAAAAAAACAAAACTAATAGATGTGGAATTGTTTCCCATTAAAAACATTGTTTTATTATCAAATAAGGCAGTAGTATATTTTCACTGGAATTATTGCTACATAGAAATGCTGAACTTTGATCCCTAAAAAGGATAAAAGAAACTCTTGAGAACTGTTCATGATTGTTGTCTCAAGAAAACAACACTGCTCGTAACAAAAACCACATCTAAATAGTAGTTGCTCACATGGGGGGGATGTTTGGCATTTAGACAGGGGTTGAGGTGGAGGGGGGGATGCTGGGTCCACATTGTGTCAACAACCTGTAGTTTTGTCTTTCTGAGGATGCAGAGAGTCTGTAAACCTCGTCTAGAATGAGGGGGATTGCAGGCTAGCAAGCCATTTTTTGAGGAATTTTTACATTTGCGGAATCTCATCCCTGTAGTGAGCAAACCGATGGCCCAGACCCCCTCCCAAGTCACGGGTTCATATTCCATGCCCTTTTCTTCATTCAAAAATTTGTTTAAATATTCTCCAAAAGATATTTATAAAAAAAATTAATGTTAGGGTTATAGCTGTAGTTGAGAAGTATTAAAAACAATAACAATCTAACATTTCAGTGGCATTTTATGCAATTAATATTTGCCGCGTTTACATACAAAATACATAAACAGAAGACTAATACAAAAAATATGTATTGCCGTTGGCACCAACACAATCATAAATAGTAACAAAAATAATAGTGTACATTTATAATGCGCCTTGTCTGTCATAAATGACACTCCTGACGCCGAAATATCAAATTTGGTCCAGCTTGTTAAGAAGGATTTTATGAGACCATAATACAATACCTTGTATGGTATACAAAGTGAGGTGGTGCATATTGCTGCCAGAAACACCAGGGCAAACCCCTTCTCTTTTAAAGCAAGTGTTCTGGGTTCTTTTAACACATGGGACCAACAGCATTACGTCCCATCCGAAGGTTGAGGCAGTAATGGTTAAGTGCCTAGCTTAAAGACAATGCAAGAGTAGTTCTCTTCATTCAAACCAAACAAATATAAAATTGTGTCGTCACACTATCTGCATATATAAATGCTAAAAAAAAAAGAAGGTTATAATAAAATGAAATAAAATACATGAGATGCCAATTGCATAGGAATATAGCTATTTGTTGCTACTTTAAAAATTTAAAACATCTGTTCATTCTTTTTTTCTTTTTAGAATATAGTTCATTAAATACATTTATTTTTTTTGTTAAATGAACAGACTCTGTGCTAACAGTGTATATTGTAACAGTTCACATCATGGCGTCATGTTGTAACCTCACCAACCAAATATAGCCAAAGCTGTTCACTACAGCGAGTGCAGCGCCGGCCCACGTAATCGCAAACGACCAGCCGAAGTACAAGAGGTCGTACGGTGATAGGCCGAGCTCATCAGCGGGCCACTCTGAGAGTAGCTGGCCACTGCGGACCGTGAAGACGATTAGTCCGGCAGTGAGAACGGCGCCTGTGTGGAGAGACAATGTGTGAATCACTGGGGGTAATTAACCCTTGGGTTATATGGTGACTGACGGTCTGGCCAATTTACGGATGACCGGTCCATTGGGACGGACACAAGGGCTCCAAGGAAAGGAAAAAAACCCACAAGGCTTGTCATTAATTTTAGATACCATATTTTTCATCGCCACTCTTATGTTTTCGCATAAGTTTACCTTTTGCGAAGGAGTGGAGAAATCAAAATGGTATATTTGAAAGTGGAAATTGAGCAAATGTTAAAGCTTAGCAAAATGATGAAAAGTGAGGTATCAATTTAACTTAGTATTTGTCAAATCTCGCTGGACTTGTTTAAAAAAAAAAAGGAGCAAATATATATATATACGCCTTTTGCGACAAAATATCAAATTTGTTCAACTTGATTTTGCAGACCGAACCTTCCTGGTGGATTTTTGTTCTTATAATTTTAAGCAAGGATGACTGAATTTTTTCAAAATCATATATCTAGAAAACTTGTCCACATATTTTGTTATCTCCGTTCATTGTAGCATTTCAAGTGAATTCTATTTCAATATTTGCAATATGGGTTTTATTTTGGTGTCGCCCTTACAGCAGGTGTAAAACCAAGATAATACCCTTTATCCAAAATGACATTTATAAACAAACTATAATTTTTGTTGTAGGCAAAGTATTTACTAGACTTGACCCAAGTCGGACTTTCATCATTTATGGTCTAAATCCAACAGCAATCCAACAGCCACCTGCTGAAGTGCTCCCTAACACTTTTGTATCAGGACAGCTATCTTACGTTAAACCCCCCCCCCCAACTTTTCGATTGCAGTCATTGTACAAAACTGGCACCTGAAGCACACCAAAAAGCGAGTTTATTTCTGTCGAGTTGAAATTTCACAGGGGCCCGATGGACTTAGACCAAAATGAAGAAAAAAAACCCAGACTTGAGTCAAGTCTAAGTATATAAATGAACACATAACTTTAAAGGGACTATACAAGATTGATGTCTCAACAATTTCAACAGGACTGCTCCTTTAACAGAAAAAAATAAGAAAATGAACAAAAGTTACCTGCAAGAATGAACATTATGGCTGTGGCCAGGTAGAGACCTTTGACCTTTTTCTTGAGGCAAATCATTGCCATGACCTCTGCGATGAATACCATCACGACGCCCACCAGCACAAGAATTAAGAATACCAACAATAGATCTAACAATAAGAAAGAGGAGAGGGCGGAGAAGTCAAATGGGGAGGGATGAATTAGGATGATGACGTGGTAACTCATTTTATACTAACCATACAAATTGTAAAATTTCATTAACAATTTATATAAAAATGTGGCGCCCAACGCGAAAATCAGACAATTCTCAGAAATAACAAAATGGAAGTCAAGACAACGGAAACAGCCATGCTTTCAAAATGATGTGATGCCACATTCCACATGTTGAGAAATACTAACCTTCATTAGTCCCTAATTAGGTCTTATTTGAAAGCTCTTAGTCTCATCTGTTTGACGAGCAAATAAACACAGATTTGAGCTTGGGCGAGAAATTAATGGTTTTGGTATGGAGCACCACATGTCATTCAATCTTTTGTTTTCCAGTGATAATATAAGAAACCAGAGAGTTAATTTGCAACGATATTTGCATAATTTCTAGAAGGTTTCTGTTAAGAAAAAAAAATATATATAAAAAGCATTTCAGCTTTGGGGAAGAAAAAAGTACATATTTTCAGGAAACACCATAAAACCAACTTGTGAAAATCTCATTGAATTTGATGGTCACTTTTCAGTGAAAAAGAAAAGAGGACATATTTTCAGGACTTAACGGCAAAATAAAGCTACAAGAGAAAATGGGAGTTATTTAAAATAAATGCAACTGCATTACAACTGTTTCCTTGAGCTTGACATAATAATGAAACCTATTCAAAACTTCTGGTTTTTAAAATTACTAATATTAAAAGTGAAACATGGGAAACAAAATATATTTACCATTTCCAGGGGCTGGATAAAGATAATGAAACAGGGGACTTGTGGTCGAGTCTACTTTGGATAGGTAGTCAATATTCAGGCAGTCTTTTCCTGAAGGATAGAAACAAAAATGGGATATAAAGAATAATTCATCTAAACTTAGCATGATGGATTGTGTTTTTATTTAATTTATAGATTTTCCAAGAAACTGCACAGTTACAATGAATATCACTTTGAATACTTCAATGTCTATTTTCCCCCTTCAATTTTTAATTTGAAAGTAATTTTATAATTAGTTTTACCTGTTTAGTGTCATACACAAAGATCTTTTTACAATCTTTTCACACACACACACACACACAAATAATTAATTGCTATCCAGAATGAACACTAGTAATTCTGACAAATATTACATGCAAGAAATGACAATTAAACCATTTTTATTGTGTTAAGTTTGAACTGAAGTTTTAAGTTTGACAAATGAGTTTTAGTTTTACAAAATAGATTTACAATTCACGAAAAAAACACCAACGAATTACATCAACAAGAAGTATACAAAATATTCCAGTTGAAAAGCCAATTAGAATTACCACTTTTGAAAAAAAGAAAGAGTTAACAACCCTATACACAACACTAAAAAAAACACACCGCATGACATTTAAACCTTCTTTCTACAAACATAAATATTTCAGAATAAATGGTGAACTTCTCACCGAAAACCCCCTAATTCTTACCATCTTCCGGGAGTGTGCCAGGCCGGTAACACACCCTCCAAACCCCGACCCTCTCCACCCTGGCGGCCGTCGTATTCCCATCACCCGTGGTATCATTTCTTCCTAATTGATAAACCAACCAAGAATCCGATGCCAAGCCGATAGATGTCACCAAAAAGGATGTCAGCCCGACGAAACACAAGAATATCAATATTTTAGTGTGAGGATGCCACGACATTTTATTAAAAAAATATCTCCCAAACTAAAATTGTTGGTCTCTCTACGAAAACCCCTCAAAACAAATTGGCTCTGTAACTTTGAGATCGTCTATGCTTTTATCACGAACAGTTCCCCGAGTACAATCTTGACTTTGTCACTCAATAAATCATTAAACGATGCTGAAAAACAGGTAGTTGATGGATACAGGTGTGTGTCACAACGAAACCATTAGCAAAGAGGAGCAACCATTACACTTTCGTTATGACCTATATAATTGCATGGAGGTAGAAATTACCACTGAGTGCCGTGTTCTTCACGCACACCTTTGTATCGCTTCATGCGGCTCGCCTCCTTTGACATGCAAATCATGTTGTTGGTTTTCTTTGCATTCTTTGCTGACGTTTTCTGCGTTTCATTCAGATGGAGTTGGGGTCTTCTAAGGGTACTGCGCTATTTTTGGGACGGGGGAGATAAATTGGGTTGAGGCAGTTGGTGGGGTCAATGGGGTGGGGTCATCAGCCAAGGTTCGGCCGGCGATTGGGGCATCACCTTTTTGAGTATTTTGAGGGTTTGGGCCGATTTTGTTTTCGAAGTCGAATAGTGCATGGAGGTAGGAATATTCCTACCTCCATGAATAGTGTGTTGGTAGTCCTGCAACTGATTTTTAAGAGATAAAAAATACCCATAACGATACCAAATAATTTGTTTTTATATATTTTCAATGTAGAGGCACTCATTTAAAAAACAGACTGCGACTTTCACTTTCCAACAATCTAGTAAAATATGATTTATAAATAAAAAAGGTACAGAATTTGACAGTGTTGTCATTTTCTAATATGAAGGCTTACTGATTTGTATTACTTTTAAAACTGTTAATTTCATTGGTAGACTATCAATAACTCATCCATCGTCTATCTATCTAATTCTATGAAAGGTTTTTCGTAGTTTAATGATGAAATTCAATGACTTGTCAAGAGCGACCGCAGACAGTCACAAGACAAGAAGAGTGGCGCCCCCTTATCAGATGTGCAAGAGACTTGCACGAGTCTATCAAGGGAACTTCCCAAACTCGCTGGTATCCGTCTGCTGCTAGAATATCGAAGCTGGATCGTGTCGATTATCAGTGGATTTCCAAAAATGGCGACTGTTCGTGACGTAAAACCCGCAATAACTCCGCATCTAGCAGTTGATGGCAATATTGACGGACATGAGCAAGGATATTTTTGACATACTCAGCTATAAATCTTTACATAATCTAAGTATGAGTGCTTTTGGGTACGCTCATTAAGTAACTTCACTCGGTTCTAATTTTTCAGGACGGGAAATGTAAACCCTAAAAGATGACACCAACTGCACGATGTAAATTAAATTAACAATCAACTATGTGAACCCAAGGCTGCGGTCATGTCTTGTAGTCTAGTTGTATTTACGTATGTACCCACGTACGAGTCAAAGTGTGTAAGATTTCATATGATAGACTGGTCATTGTGAGTACAACACACACAGTACACTGCAAATTGTAGAAATGAACATAACATTCTCGAACAAGAAAACGTGACCATTAAATAACTATTTGGGGATAAAACACCACCGTATATCCTACAATGCCACATCCATCAAGTCGTCGAGAAGGTCCTACGAAGATACGACTGACGGGTAAGATAAATAAAATCGATTTATTGCGACGTTTTTGAGCTTCAAAGTTTAGAAAATGCTTATTGCTGACCCATTGATTTGCGGACATCAATTCCATATTTAGTTTACCTCTTGACATTGACAGTAGTGTTTCGTGTGAGATGTGAATTACTAAAGTGTCTTTTAAAAATATCAACAGTTTACATGATAGATGATATATATCATATGTGCATAACACAAATTTTTGTGTTTATGATATTTGGTTTTCTCATTGTACATGTATACAAAAATAGAAATACAAAAAATTACAAGGTGCGATTTCTGTTGAGTTGCTGTATCGAGGCCGAGTGTAAGGTCATTTCTAAGCAGACTTTACGCTTGGCGAGAAAGTGTAAATACGCTATAAACTCAACTCTTGGCAAGAGTTTTGTTTTACTGTGGAGTTAATAAAACTTCCACCTTTTCATTTTATTGTGTCAACAAAAATAGTAATCATCATATTTTTTATAAATACTCTGTAGTCATAACAAGTTATAATAAGGTGATGGTAGGATTCGGCATCTTTCCCTTGCTTTATCAAGGTTAAAATTGAAAAAATCTTTGGCCTAGGACAGTGCACTAATGGATTTATTTATTTACAAGTTCACGCTAGTTTGTTGACTGTTGATGTTGAAAAGCTGTTCCGGAGATTATTTGAGTAATTACAGAAATTGTAAGAAAGAGCCAAGATCCATTGCTCTCACTCATCTTGGCACTTCTTGTCATTAACTCATGAAAAAGATGTCCAATAACTTGCTCAAAATTATGTGGAGAATTAGGCTATTGTATGGAAGAGTAACATGTAATGAGGACTATTTTTGTTATTGTTGGTCTTTCCAGTTGTGGGGGTGGGGGGGGGTGGGGTGGGGGGTGGGGTGGGTGGTGGATAGTTTGAAGAGCTTGAAAGACCCACTTGAAATAGCCTTATGGCAGCTGCTGGGCGAGTAATTTGAAACGAAACAAAACCAATCAAGTCCTGCAATCTACTTTCTTTCCTTCCTAACTGATTTGACAGCAGATTACTACTGAAATGTATTGGTTAGGTTGTCAAATCGATTTCCTTCCTCCCAAAAGGTCTCAGTGCAGAAATATCTGTAGTCTAAAGGAACAAATCTAGTCCAGCTTTTTCTTTAACCCTAACCCCCATTAGGGTCTCTCTACATAGCCTGCCAAATACAACAGTATGCAACACAGTTGAAATGAGAACCATGCCAAATGTAACAGAATGCAACAAGGGATATTGTTGCATTGTGCAGGCACGCTGTTTGGGAAAGGACTGAGCAAGGGTGTTTGCCCTGCTAAATGAAACAGTATGCACAGTCTTTTGAATATGATTTGAATTGTGATTCTTACCTATAATTACATCATACTTCTCAATACTTTTCCCATAAAAAATATTTTGAAATACCCATTATAAGTTGTTCAGATACAATAGAAGCACCCAAACCTATATGAAGTCACTTCACTGCTGAATGCAACAAATTCAGTCAAAGAATGACATCTGAGTTGACTGCCAAATGCAACAGATCACAACAACTATTACCACTTGGTGCACATTGTTGCATTTAGCACTGGTTAGGGTTAAATTGGGGTCCAGGGGTTCTTAGGCTTATTTAAATACTCCCATGGTTTGATCCTCCCCCAAAACACCAAGCTATACCAAACAATAGCTGTTTGCGTTAAAAGTGATAGTAAGGGATGAATGTATGTGCAGTAAATTTAGACTAATTGTGCTGTATTTTAAATGCACAACACAAGAAATGACTCTTGTACTTTGTGTGTTTAGTTTTGGTGGTGATAACTGAAGTGTAGTAAAAATGATAATCTTTTCTATTGTCACTTTTTATGTGGTATAGTTTATTTTTAGTAATGATCAGAGTACTGCTAATGCTGTAGGCTTCACAAAGTACACAACCAGTAACAGGCCTGTAATACACGGTGGTCATGGAGGCCATTGCCTCTGTTGCCCTGGTCTCGGCCCTGGTCTCGGCCTTGGTGCCTCTTTCAAAAGTTTCCCTCAGACTTTGAAATTTTCCAACGGTAGTGCCCATTGCAAAATGAAATGGCCTTGCCCTCTCAAAGATGAAATTCCAGGCTTGTTGCTTAGTAGGCCTAATACTATAGTCACACAATGTCATTGCACCATTTGGTGTCAAAAAAAACCAACCCAATTCCCCTTGTGTGTTTAAAGGTAGTGCTAAAATCCCTGAGACATTGGGCCTCTGGGCTAGCTAAAGGAACGTTTGCCATTCAGGAGGAGTTTGAAGTTAATGCTTTCAAGCCAGCCAAACTGGGAACTTATTGTGTACCTGTGGTTTGCTGAACAAATTTACACCATTGCGATGGTCAGACTGGTGAAAATCTTTGTTTGCAATCAGATTTCTGGTGAGATGTCTGGATGCAAAATTATTGTCTTGGAACAAATTAGTTTGCACCGAGTCAGACATAAAGATGAAAGGGAAATGATCACCTTCCCCCCTGTTGTGTGAGCCGAATGCCAAAAAATATGCATTTTGTTCTTAATGTTTCACAAGAGTGTTCAGTCCTGTAGTCGAGACTACCTTGTAAGTTGTAATGTAGAGGCGTCTGGGGCTGAAACCAAGACGATGTTGGAGACCTTGTGTTTAATTACATATGTAATAAATAGCAGAAAGCCAAGGAAACGCAGTTAAAACTACACAGGGCACCCTCAAGGTACCTAGCTCAATAATTGTCTTTATTAATTAATAATTTTCTGACTGGGATAAGCACAATCCATTCTGCTCGTGCATAAAAAAAGAAAAGAAAAAAGAAAACAGAAAGATGTTGCGACATCTTCGCCTGTCTTTATGTACGTTTTTTGTTGTCGAGATTATTTAAAAGAATGAATAAAACGTACACACAGGAAAATAAGGTTTTTTCCACAATCTCAATGATTTTGTTTTCTTTAAATCAAACAAAATAGACCATCTTGAAATGTCTCAACCCTCACAAACTGGTATTACATGTACTTTGCAGAAGTCTCCCTCTAGCAAGTCTCCCGTCTCCACCACAAAAACCCCTCCCACCTACAACAGTCCCCATGAAACGAAACAAACAACCCACAAACACCCCCTCTCCCCCCAAAAAAAGAAAACTTTTACCAGGTGTAACTTACATTCTACCTTTCATTACTTGAGTACATTTGTACTAGACAGTCAATTATCCTATCTTTGTGGCTTTTGGCTCGGGGTCTGGTCCCAGACCCCTGTCTATGGTCTGCTGGCAAAGCGGATGAGGCATCTCAATTCCTAGGATACTGTACACCGACTTGTAGACACCAATTAGTGCGGTGTGTGAAATAGATTTGAGGACAGGTGCCTGCAGACGGGGTCTGGTGACTTGCGCAAGGGTGTGGTTAGTAGTTCCCCAGGTTTATTTTTTCAGTTTTTGGTTTCAACTAGAACAACAACATTTTGTAAATATACTGAATACGGTGTTGGAAATTCTGCTATTTATGAATAAATAAAATATTTGACTGATGGTAATGAGGTAAAAACTTGTTACAAAAAAATTCCTTTGATGTCTATGGTATACTGGAAGTGTAAGATATCGTAAGTTCAAAGAAAACCATTTGATAGGGTGTACATTGTGCATTCTTCAAGTTTTACACCAACAACGATTATCAGCCCCGGAATTTCTCTTGTTTCTGGCCCAGGTTCACTTGTCCCAAGAAACGGCACTACTCCCAGAGAAAGGGAACTTTCTTAGCTTAGAACAGACCATCGATGTGTACAAATTTTTGCACATTTTATAGGATTAACTCTAAGGCAGGCACCAGAGTAGACTACTTATGTGTGACATTGCAAAAAGCCGATGTACCTGTAACAATTCCTGTCATAATTCCTGTCATTTCCCCCCCCCCAAGGTGAGTTCATTTGCAATAGATTTGTTTGGACTCCGGATGCTAAGCAGATAACATAAAATGCAAAGTAACTTGGTGCTAACTAAATAAAAAACACCAATGAACACGGGCTAGGCCAAATTTCATAGAGCTGCTTAAAGCAGAAATGATTGCTTAGAAAGTGTTCTGCTTATAAGCAAAAATACATGACTGGCATTTTGGCTGGTAACCTTATTCTGGTAAGTGTGATTTTGTTGTGCTTGGCTACATTTTGTGTTTAAGCAGCTCTGCGAAAAACTGAACCCAGCTGGACCAATTTCATAAAGCCTGTAAGCAGATGTTTTATGCTTACAGAGCGACCCTCAGCATAGTTTCTATTTCACAAACACTGCTAATGGTAAGCAAGGCAAAACAAGGCACACTAGCTTGTCACGGTTCTTCCAAGCAGATGAGTGATGCATGTACATGTACATGTAGATGCGCACACGTGCTGTACAATCTGCTCAGTCATTTATGAACGCACTTTTGCTCATTATGTATGTATTTCTGCTATAGTAAGCATAAAAATTTGCTTACCGGCAACAATGTGCTTACTGGTAAACAGCTTTATGAAATTGGGTCCTGGCCATTTATTAAACCATAGATTCCTACTCTGTTTTTTTTTTTTTGGTCGAGATTTTGCTAAATTGTAGACAGACTGCAGAAAAATGTTAGTGTAATGTTGATGAGTAAACAGAAAGACATGTTTGGGTGAAAAGTTTACTTGGAAATGGAATAATGAAAGGGTCTTTGAAAGCACAGGAAGTGAGTTTAGAGGGGCCTAGGTCTCTGGCGTTCACCATGTGGTATAAACATTCATTCACAGACTGTGTGACCCTCTATTTTAACTCAATAATGAATGGCTGAATGTAGCCACCATTGTTCACCGGGGGTCTGGTGTCATTGAGAGACAAAGAACATTTGTTGTTGTTGTTTTCGTCTGAGGAGTGACAATGGTTGTAGCCGGCCTGGGTATTGATGAGACCCTGATCGGACAATGTGCGTTGAAATACGATGTACATGTATCGTTACCGTATATTTTGTACCAAGTATTTCTTACTTTTATTACGTAGCAGTATACGTAGGTGTGCTTTTAGTACACCAAACAATAAATAAAATGAGTTCTAAAACAATACATGCATGACACACGTGTCTACTGCGTACACATTGTTCCCTTAACCTTACATCATGTATCCATCAATGGTTGGACCTTGCAGAAGTGTTCATTGAAATGATTGCACACTAAAAATAATCAACACATACTGACCCCGAATTCACGGCGATGCTTTCCGCGGAAGTCTGCACTTACACACAGCCCATAGATTCACGCTTTTTTTACAGGAATCTGTAAGCGCGGAATTCTGTGGTAAAGCAGTCCCATGAAACTGTTACCCAGAGGAAGTTGTTCAAAATGCTGATACAAGATGTTAGGGCCATGTCACACGAGGCAATT
>CM021528.1:2760838-2771348 GCA_010994315.2 Pisaster ochraceus
CAGAGTTTGAATTCGGTGCTCTTAACCGCTCGGCCACGACACTTCCACTTTATACAATTCCATTGAGTAAAAAAATATACTAACCCAATAGACAAATGAGAAAAATCTGCAATTTACTTGCCAAACTGTGCAGAAAGCTCTTTCTCATAAAGATTCTGGTCTTGTGAAATAAATTCTGGTCCGGTAAACATTTTGAGCTACTTCGGGTCTTGCGAAATTTTATCCCAAATTCGAGCCCTGTAATCACTGGACACCTCTCCTCCCACTGGATTCTAGATTTGTGATAATTTCAGTTGCATAAAATATGAACTAAAAACACTCTGGAGCTGCTGACAAAAAAAACCCCAAAACCCAACAACACCAAAACTAAACGAAAAACTCACCGAAACAAAACATGTGAAAAGAAAAACAAAAAAGAGAAAATCATGAAGGCAGATGTGTGTACATGTTTTTAAAAATACATAAAGTATGTTACAGTTCCATTTTGAGCATTGTAAAAACAAATTGGCAACAGAAATCAAGTACTATTTCACTTCCCGAAAACAAATCCTGCCCAGCGGTCAGAAGATAACACTTGGGTAAACCATACACGAAAAACAAAACAAAAAACCTTGCAACTTGTGCATTTCAACATTTTGGATTATTTATTCCATTCCCAAAACAAAACTAACTAATCACCATTTGTTCCATCTTTAACAATGGACTGACCAACAACAATGAAGTGTAAAATGGGATAAACAGCAGGGCTATCTGATTGGAATTGTCGGTGGCCACTGCCAACTAGCCCCCAATAAATGCATATAAATAGGCTGGAGCCGCTGGCTGCTGCCACACTAGTCAGTCCAGCCATGGAGCTCCATGGTCCAGGTTTAATCCCATGATTTCCCTGCGGTATAATGGGCAGCCAAAGCAGTGTGAAGTTGACCTCAGCTTGACCTCCATTCAGGCCATCTGCTGAAAGAGAGTAAACCTTGAACTGAACATCTGAGCCAGTGTCCTTGCTGATGGGTCTGTGGCCAGACATAAACCCTGTGATGTGTCACTGAGCTTTCACTGAGCCTTGGCGTGTTGTCCGATTTGATTTCACAGTGAACTGAGCAATAAGTCAATCCAGACTGGTCATGCACAGATATGATAATTTTTGTTCCTCTTTTTTCTCCCCCCCTTCTTTTTCTTATCCCCACCGGCCTCGTCGTCGGTGGGTACCACCTTCCTTACATGAGATTGTGTCATGACGGTGGAAATTCAACTGGTTAACATGCATGAGGCAGTTCAAAAGCAATAAATGAATCATGAGTACCGGTGATAATGTCTGCGGCCATGTTGGATGAATTATATACAGTGTAAACATACATTAGCATACATTACAATTTTATTACAATGGCGGCAGACAGTGGAGTTATGAATGTAATGTGAGACAATGACAACAAATTCTTCAACCACTACGTACGTGTCACGCTGACTCCACCCTAATTGCACATTCTTTAAACCAGCTAATAATTAATGTCTACCAGTTTTTACCGGCATTAAACAAAATATACCTCTACAGTTGTGTGTGTAAATTATTTTATTTGGGTAGTTTTTTAGAAAAAAAAGGCTTAGAGTTGTAGAAGAAGGGATGCTGTAGAGGTACATTAAAACAAAGAACATTCATGTGAAAAACAAAAAATCTTACTGGATATTTCTTCTAGGGTGCTCCAAGGCCAAGGTCCAATTTCAAAGAGCTGCTTGAGCAGAAAATATCGCCTACAAGTTTTCTGCTTAGCAAAAGTATGCAGGATTATCAGTCACAGATTGTACATGTGACTTGGTATTTTGGCTGGTAATCTTATTCTGGTAAGCACAATTTTTTGTGCCAAGCTAGTTTGTGTGCTAAAGCAGTATCATGAAGTTGGGCGCATGTTGACAAGGGAAGTCTTGAATAATTTTTGAGGTGTTGCATGGTGAGGTATCAATGTATATTTGGTTTGCGGTAACACCATCGTATATCTAATATTAAAATTATATCACAATTCTAAACAAGACTTCTCTTGTATTCAGTTTGCGGCAATACCATGTGTACATTGTCTACTTTGCTGTGTAGATTTGTTCTTTGGGAACTAGGTCTTGCTTTATACTGCCCCGGAGTAGATTTCGGAAATTTGGGAGACTACTTTTCACGACTAAGTAGTCTCCTGAATTTCTGAAATCTACTCCGCGGCAGTCGAATAAAGCAAGACCTAGTTCCCAAAGAACAAATCTACATAGCAAAGTAGACATATACATGGTGTTACCGCAAACCGAATATACTAGGGAAGTCTTGTTTATAAGTGTGATATAATTTTAATATTAAGCCATGCTCACTTCACAAAACTTGCTCCTGTGAGGATTTATGTGTGAAAAAAGCAAAAACAATAGTTTTTGGGGCTTACCTTTCAGACAATGTCTAACTGTGCTACCTCTTCTTTTCAGAATTATTAGTTTCTGTATCAAGAAATTTCTTTGAACAATGAAATAGTTTTGTTTGTGGGGGGTTAAGTTTACACACAAACTTGTGCCAGCGTTGGGGTTCAGAAGTAACCCAAACCATGTGCATTCAGAATATAAGCGCCTGTATGCCGTACATGTAATAACTAGAGACTTTATCCTGCAAGTTTATTCATCTATAAGTTTGCCGTGTCAGTGCTAAAAACATCTCCTAAAAACATCTCCTAAAATACTGCTTATGTTTTGTGTGAGTTTGAAATGGTCAGAACGTCGCATCATGCCTAAAAAAGCTGGGGTTGTACACATAAAACAATTAGAAGCCGAGGTCGAAGATTTTGCTCTGAGCATTTTTATGCGAGATATGGCGTATTTGCGAAAATGAGATGCAAGGTTTTTTGTCAAATTGAGATGCAACATTTTTTTTGCACTGATGAAACGAACTGCTCTGATTTTGCACTTTCCCTTGGGACGCTGTTGCCATTACTTATATAGGATGAAATATCAAAAATAGCATCACACTTAATTTAATCATGATTTGTCCGACAGGATTAACCTCCCATGGCACCTTGGGATTGTTTTGCCTCAGTTACTTTTGCTTTGACTTGATGAAAAGCAAATTATAATTTAAAGGTCTATAACCCGAGCTCTTCTCCTTTCTCCCTGCTCTCCTGTACTCAGGATTACCAGATCCATTTGCCAAGATTGTCGTGGACGGCTCGGGACAATGCCACTCCACAGATTTCTACAAGGGTACTCTAGACCCAAAGTGGAATCAACATTATGACTTGTAAGTACCCCCCCCCCACCCCCTTACAACTTGGTTGAGTTTTTATTCAATTTTCAAAATGGGGTAAATGTGGCACCAGTCAACACTTCACATGGTCTTGGTCGGCGCTACTTAAGAAGTCTACTCTAAACAGACTTGCTGTTGAGGAAGACTGGGAAAACAATAACGTAGACAGGGATAGCCGGGTGAAATCAAATATGGCCATTTGAGAAAAGAAAACACCGATGATCGGCCATGCTTACCCAAGTTCATTGCGCGTGACCTGATTTTGTGTTTACTTGTTAATATCGGGAATAATTGGTTTCTTATGGGAGTGTTGTAGTTCTTTGTCTGATTTCATCTGGGTAGACCAATGTTTTAGTCTATAAAATTGATTTTTTTTAGTAATTGTTCCAATTTTATGAAGAGCTTGCACGGTCCATTAATTCCTTCTTTGTCAAAATACTCGCACAATTTTGAGCGTTTGTCCCATTTTTTAACGGTCCAATAATTGGGTTGGAGAAGATAGGATGAAATCTCCCTCACGACATAAAAAAAACAAGAAGGATGTTTGCCGGCTTTGAAGCTGAGCACTGGCTGATTAATTTCTCGTGGGTTTCGAAGAAGAAAATCTGTCAATTTGGTTCAATGCCAGTGGTTTAATGAAATAGGCGCTTTGTGTTAATTAGACAGTTTGAACTGGGCCCAATTTCATAGAGCTGCTTAAGCAGTAAACTTTGCTTAGCAAGTTTGTGCTGAGCAAAAAGAAGCTGCATACCAGTCATACATGTAGATGGTAATGTACATCGTGAGAGGGTAGTTTGACTGGTAACCATATTCTGGTATGCATGATTTTGTTGTGCTTAGCTGCGTTTTGTGCACAATCAGCTCTGTGAAATGGGGCCTAGGAAACATCTTCCTTTACCGGTGAAACAGCTGTCTCCATTTTAATTGTGACAAAATGAGACGATTTGACTTGAGGTTGTTTATTCAGAGAATGTGGGGCTCCTGGGATAAAGGTTGATGAAATGAAAGAGAAAGAGGCCGCCGGCCAAATTAAGAACATCATCAAGCACTGCGTCAGTATCTTAAACAATTAATTTTCTGGGATTGACATAGAAGTTTTAGCGAGTGAAAAAAAAGGTGGGGGGGGGGGGACTTATTCCTCAAATTGGTTAAACTGTTTCTCCCAACCCCCTGCATCTTGAGATCGTTAGGATTTGAGTGGGTAGGCAGACTGACTCACCATTAATGTTCAGTTATCATTAACTCTACGATGCCCGGTAGTAAACACATGTAATGCCATGAATTTTTATACTGCAAATTATAACAAAAAAAGAAAGAAAACAAGTTATATACAAAAATGTTTTTACAGGACTGGTAAGGATAAACACGTCACCATTTAATTTTTAGTCTGGAAGCTTACTGATTACTTACCACTTGTTTTCCTGTGAAATATTTCCCTCTTAAATTTATTCAAGAAAAGTGAATATGAAAACCATTAAAAAAACAAAAATCAGCTGATTAAACAGCTGATTAAGAACAATGTGTTTACAAACTGAAAATTGTGGATGGATTTCCACTGTTTTTCTCCCGACTCTAACAACAGATTAAGCCCAAAATTTCACAGGTTTGTTATTTGATGTCAGCTCTTCCAATGCTGTATAATACCCTTTTAAAAAGAAATTGCCAATGAAATTCTACAGACCATGGCTACTGTCGAGGAATACACTATCAAGTTTAAAGCTGACTTTCCGAACCCTTATTTTTGTCACAGCTTCAACTTTCGCGAAGGTCATTTTAAGATCACGTGGCGTGTTGTAACCAATAGAAAAGCGTTGTAAAAAGGGTCAATTTTTAATCAGCAATACACAGTCTGAAGTTTTGGCCCGATTTGATCAGCCTGGGACACTGCAGTGGTTAAGATGAAAACCTCAGTGGGTCATCACTGAAAACAATATCGAGCAGTCAGGGTTCTAAACGGAACTCCGGAACACAGGGTGTGTTAATTTTTTGATAACTCAAAAAAGATGGTCTCGCTCTTACAATGCTTACACACGTACATCAGTGTAAATTAAATTAAAAGTAGGTCATCTCATGGAGGGAGGTCATCCCAATCAGGAAAGGGTGTTTAAAAAAAAAAGACATCACATCTCTCTTCTGACTAACATCAGAATCCCATCAATATGTTTGCTATGGATCTGGAAAATAGGACGCCCACGTTTGCTGAAAATTTAATGGCAGGGTGTCTGTGAAGATTGTTCACATCCTACACTTGAATGATAGATACGTGCAGGATGTTCACGTTCAAAACAGGGGTGTCCCAAAGACACCCGGACTCCACTGTTGATTAGCCACTTTGATTCTCACGGTTTGGAAAAAGAGGGGCCTGTCTGTTTTTCACCTTGGTTTGGTTGCGTTCGCTTGAATGGGAGGCCACACCCTGATAAAAATGTCCGATGGAAATTCTTGTAGATGACGAAGGAGGAGTCATTTTGCTTTTGTATTAACTTGTTGTTGGATTGGTCGATTTAAATATATTGTACATGTTGGGAAAACTGTTGAATACAGTGTACTTCTTTTTATTTCTGGGTTGAACTAAGAAAAAAATTGACTAGAGCTGGGTTTGAACCTGTTACCTCTGGATTAACATGCTGGCTCTCTAGCAACTGAGCCATCTTGTGCTTAATGTTGGCAGTCTCCATATTTTGTCAATGTCTTTGTTTGGGGTGCCAGTCAGAAGGCATTCAACCTGTACCTGTAACTAATTGTTGGTTTTAACCCTTACACTGATGTTTATTAAGCACTGTTCTAAGTTTGAAATACTTATGTTTACATGTATATTTATATCATACCGTTTGGTATTTATAAATAATAAAAAAACACCCAAAATGTACATTTGTATTTATTCCTATTGAAAAGACAGAACACAAAATTGGTAATTGTCTATAAAAATTTTTAACATTTGAGCAGATTAAATCTAAAAGCTCACTGATTATAAGATTTATCCCGGCACTAATCGTCTTGAGAAATAGCATGTACTCTCAAACTTGATGAAAATATGACCATTTTTTGTTTTGATTGCTAAAATCCAAGTGAATCTGGTAGTAAACTACCTTGTTATCAAACGAACATGTCAACCGAATTTCCATATTTCCAAGAGTTGGTTGTACCATGGTTGTATGAAGTAATACATTACCAGGCCTGTAGACCCCTTGCATGTAACGTCACACTCTCAAAAAGCGCCCTCGCTGAGACCAAAAGGAGGCAGATCATTCGACGATAGCTGTTCTTTGTGTGTAAAAGCGTACGCCGGACCTCAGCGAAGCATTTCACGCTATGCAAGGGGTCTGTTGAAACTTAGAGGATGGGAGTTGAGTCTGCTCAGCCTTACTGCAATGAATTGCTTTCCCTTTAACACGATGTTTTGATTTTTCCCAAACAGAGTCCCCTTTTTAATCGTCTTATCTTCCGTTCCGTTAATCAGATTTATAGGTAAAAACGACAGTATAACGATAAGTGTTTGGAACCATCGGAAGATTCACAAGAAGCAAGGGGCAGGCTTTCTAGGCTGTATCAAGATTTTATCCCATGCCATCCAGAGACTAAAAGACACCGGCTGTAAGTATCTTATCCATTCCTTGAAGTCCACCCAATTATACATATTTGTCTCTCTCCTTTTTATTTTGACTGTGTTGATCGGCGAAACAAGTATGCTAGTTTTCAGAGGTGTGTCTTGGTCGAGCGGTTAAGAGCACCGGACTTAAGCTCTGGTGTTTGTGATCAGCAGAGTGTGGGTTCGAGTCCCGGTCTGGACACTTGTGTCCTTTTAAGCAAGACACTAAGCCGTGTCTGAAACGGCGACTTCGGCTACAGCTACGGCTAGATCAGCGCGTCTGCCAGTGTTGAAGAATAGGCAGACGTGCACGATCCAGCCGTAGCTATAGCTGAAGTCGCCGTTTCGGACACGGCCTTAACCATGATTGCTTCGTCCTTCGGATGGGGCGTAAAGCCGAAGGTCCCAGGTGTTGTATAATGCGTGTAAAAGAACCCAGTAACACTTATTGTAATGAGAAGCGGGTTGCCACTGTGTGTTTCTGGCAGTGGCTGATGCAAACACCTTGTAAACCCTTATAAGGTGCTACATACATTGGTCTCATAATTCAACAAATTAATTAAACCAGTCTTAAAATGTTTCTGTTTGCTCAAGTACCTTATTGGTGGAAACGTGCACTGTGTAAGACTATATATTATTTATTATTATATATTGTTTGAATTTGTGTGTAAATTGCTGATGTGCACGTCCTCAGATCTGTACATTGAACAAATATTTAATATATCATTTTTATTCGTGGAACATTTACATTTTGTGTGTGTACAGTTTTGTTGACTGGAATTTTAGGGTGCCTGGCATGAAAAATGCAACAGAGTGTCCCAGCAGAATGTTATAAGCCAATCAATTGGCTCCTTTATATAAAAATTTATAAAATGGTACTTAACTGTGAAATATTTGCATTCCCATGCGGAATTTAACTTTCCTACAAATACTCCTTGAATGGCAAAAAATCAATTTAAACATTTCACCCTCAATTTTCTTGAAACATAATTTTGCACACAAATTGCTAATATTATTCAGTTCAGTATAACATTAATTTCCAGCCTGAACAGAACAGAACAGAACAGAGCAGAATGCAACAGACAATTTTGTGGAGGCGCGATCCTAATAAGCCAAGGCTTGTAGTGGAGTGCCTTTAGAAGAGAAACAAAAGAAATAATTGATGAAGTAGTTACATCATTAATTAGTTCATTAATGAAGACAAGACAAAAATAGTCATGGGGACAAAATTATCTGAACAGAAAGAAATTATGATAAGTGGCAAAAAAAAGAGAAGTAAAAACCTAAAAAGCCAGCCCAAAATGCGTATGACCTTTAGCCGAGCACACTTTTGTTGCCTCCTTCTGACGAGCAAACAGCAACAAAATTCACAAAATATAATAAAATAAATATTACTAATTACTTAATTGCAAAACATTGATGTATTCAAATTCTCAGAGAGCCCTTTGAGAAGAGATACCCTTTTTTGCATTTGAACTGAAACATTTTGAAATACTGCACAAAGGCAAACAAGTTTGTCCTTCCATTTTACAGAATAAAATGACACGTGTACAAAATTGTGTAGCAAAATGATTTAACATTCCTGGTATGTACGTTCTGATAATAATTTATTCAAGTCAAGGGCAAGGAGTGTAGAAACCTACCCTCCCCCCCCCCAAATCATTGAACAAGCGCTGTAGAACATGACTAATACAATCACAGGACTCGAATGCAGACAGGTTGTGGCTTAAAAATTAACCAGATAAGGCTGGTTTGACTAGACGCAAAATAATTACTGGTAGTTTTGTATTTTTGTTCAGAGGAGAAATCAGTAAGTCATCGGCCACATAACCAATCTCCTCGTGAAAAATGTAGGTGCCTCCTCACCGGGGAGATTACCGAGCTCGGCCACAAGCTCATTTGTTTGGTTTTGTTGGTGGAGGAACATTCAAATTAAGGGATTTATATCCATGTCTGGCCCAGATGTTACTGGTATAGTTACAAACGACTTTGATTGTTTATGTTGATTTTGAGGCTTTGTATTGTGGGGGTGGGGGGGTGGGGGGTCGATATTTTTAAAGGGACGTTGTACCTTTGGTTAGTACTCAACAAATTATTGACTGTAAACACTTACTTGGTTAGAAGAACCACAGCTGTTGATGATGGAGAACATTTTGAGAAACGATTTCCTTCTAAGGACTGTGATTTTAGAGAAAGGGATTCAACAAATATTTCAATCTGAGAGACGTTTCATGTTTGAAACATTTCTTAGATTGTGTATACATTCCAATTATGGATTATTGATTACGGCTCAATTTTCATAAATCTGCTTAAGCACAAAAAGAAAATAAGCACAACAAAATTAGGCTAACTCCAGAATAAGGTTACCGGCCAGAACACCATGTCACATGTACCATATGTGACTGGTATACTGCTCATTTTCGCTAAGCAGAAAGAGGTTAAGCAATATTTTCTGCTTTAAGCAGCTCTACGAAATTGGGCCCAAGTCAAATATTGTAATTAGTAGCAGTCACTGCAAACAATGAAATAGCAGTGATAGTTTGCATCGGGGATAAACATGAATATTATTTTTTATTAAATGTTATTTTTGATAAGAAATATTTTGATTCGACCAGGTTTATTGATCCCCTAAGATGAAGTGTTTTGCTGTCAATGTTTTGACCATTCTTGGAGTCGTCAGTTTTTTATTGCTGGTTAAATCATTTGAAATATTTTAACCCATGTCAGATTTACAGCCATACGTGATCATTGAACATTTTGTGAAAGGTGCACTCTGTGAAATATTTTCCTCACAGCATAGTAAAATGCTACCCCAAATGTACCAGTCACTACTCAAAACTCATCATTTGCTGCCCATTACTAGCACTCAGTGTGTACACAAAATGCTCAGTCCAAATATTTTGCCATGCAAAACGGCACGACGGAAATCATTCCCTGACATTATTACACGTACATGTGGGTGATAGCGAAATTACTTATTCTATTCTCCGCGTGACCTGTGACATCACATGTTTACAAACATGACAAAATAGCCGCAGGGCCCGGGCTTCCTGTTAACTTGAAAGAAAATACACAAATCTATGGAGATTGCACTGTCGGATTTTTGTCAACATTAACATTTGATATATATTATGAAGAAAGGGGGGGGGCAGACCTCAAAATATGTTCTGCTGTTTTGTTTTTAGAATTCTGAATTTATGTGGAAATTATGAGACAAAACGGCACATTTGACTTATGACCCCAGTGCAGTATTTTGCCTACCAGGAACTGTCCTGGAATGTACAAGGTCACTCTTTTTGGTATTTAATGGTTACACTGTCTGTACAATGCTGTAAGCATGTGTCTGAGAAATGACATTTGTACTGGTACATTGTAGGTTGTAGGGGTTAGTTGTAAAAATGAATAGCGGAATGAGTCTTGTCTAAAAGATGAAAAATGCCTAATGGGAATAATTACCCCCCCTTTCAATTTCTTTCCTTTGTTGTGTTCGAATTTGTAACTGGTGAGTTTTTCTGGAAAGTAAGATGATTGCAACTGAACCTATTCCTTCTAAAATCCACTGTAATATCATCCCTTGAATATCGTGGAAAACTATGACCTTTTGAAAAAACACAAAACAAAACTGATTCTGTAATTCTAGTGAGATGTTCGGGGGGGGGGGG
>CM021528.1:2771426-2787320 GCA_010994315.2 Pisaster ochraceus
CCCCCCCCCCCACCCGGCAGATAAAAAAAACAAAAAAAAACCCAGAAACGCAGAGGACTTTCGTCGTCTCTGTGCTTCCAATCACTGTCAGCAAGACATCAGGGGGGAGGGACCGGGCAATCGGTCAGGGCACCGGTGTCATCTGTCAGCCGCAGTACTAATATTTCCAAATTTGGTGCCCAATTAATAACACTTAAGTCTGCCAGTATTTGATCATTCTATGCATGCTGGTATGTAACAGGAGCGTTGGGCGTACACTTCAGCTACTCAGCCACTGTCAGCTGACTCACTCTCTAAAGATTTTGATAGTTTATTCACAATTTGTCCAATCGACTGGGCATCCCCCCCCTTTCCAAGCACTTGGATGTGTATCTTGTTCAATTGGCAAAACTATGCCCAGACATCTGTGCCCCCCCCCCACCCCACATAGCTTTCCGGAATGATTATACCCAAATGAAAATACAATAATTAGTACCAGTTATATCATTTTGATCAGAAACGGGATTTCATTTTAGCAGACTTGGAATTTATCCCCCGCCTCAATCAAGTTAACCGAGGGATAATATAGCTTAATAAATGGACATTGAAAGTCGGGGGTGTAGTGCGACTGGTTACAGGTTGCGATCAGGGTGAAGCAGCACCAGGATTGATGTAATTGGTGACGGTTAGTGGTAGACTGTCTGGCAACTGAACGATGATGAGCCTGATGATGATGAGTGAGAAATACCGGCGGGGGGGGGGAAGGAGAACAAAAATGACTGTATCCGTGAACAAGACCTTTTAAAGTATCGTTTCCTTTTTCTTTCTTTTTTCTATCTCACCCTTTTTTTCTCCTTTTTTTTTTGGGGGGGGGGTCAAGAGGGTTGCTGATCATGAATCCATGAATGACCACTAGAGGCCGAGGCTACAAACAGAAGGGGAGGGGGGGATATAGCAACTTAGAGAACATCACAAATTTTCTGTTAGCGTTGGCACTTTAACCCGAGCCTTATCACAGGCACATGTAGTGGGGAAGTCGGGATTCTTGTAAGGAGTTCTAAATCGAGGCAGTTCTTTAAAGAGAAAAAACGGGAGGAGTACGTCAGCAGTATTTGCTCCAGAGACCTTGCCAGTATCAGGCAACAGGTGTGTTTACAGTATACGCTGTATATAATAGTATTTAGTTCTTAAAGAGGGAACATATCCTACTAGATCAAGGCGCTTTACAACGTTCTTATCCTCGTTCATCAGGCATACTTAGACCACTCCTCAAACTTTCTCAACTCCCTGTGAACCTTTTTTAAATGTAACACCTTACGTAGGAGGTTTAGAGTTATATACCGAAGGGGAGAGCAAGAAAAGTAACCCCAAAATAGATGATTCTTTTTGTTTTTTGCCTACAATTTTTGAGACATAAGGCGTGATGTCAACTTCAGATTGCTGTAGCTTACAAAATGGTTGGTGTAGAACGAAACTGTTTTTGTTCCATTTAACTCAATACTTTAAAAGTACACCCTATCAATATCGCAAGACATCATTTTGAATTTTTGACCGCCATGTCGCTCTTACGTGTAATTGCCCTACATGTACTTGTGTATGGTCGCCAAGTTGTAAATCTTAAAAAAAAAAAATTGCAATAATTAGGAGGTTTTAGGGTCTTGGTATACCCACGGGAGATGAAGACCCACTTATTTTGTCCTTTAGTGGGTCACATACTCTTGGATGGCAGACAGGTAGTGAATCTTAAAAAAATTGCAACACCTAAGAGTTGTTCCTAAACCAACGGGAGATCCAAGACCCAGTAAACTTGTTCTTTCAGAGGTCACATACTCGGGGAGGACAGACAGGTTGTGAGTTTGTAAAATTACAACACCTTGGAGGTTCAGGGTTTTCCTAAACCAACAGGGAGACCAAGACCCAATAAACTTAATCTTTAGTGGGTCATATAGTCTTGGATGGCAGACAGGCTGTGGGTCCTCAAAAAAATGCAACACCTAGGAGAAGGCAGGCCTGTTGTGAGAGGTTCAGGGTCCTCATGCACCAAGGGGTTGACTGAAGCCTACTACCCTCATAGTTAACCGACCCGAGCATGTGGATGGTAGAGAGGGGTTGTTATAGAAGTGCAACACCTGGGAAGTTCGGGGAGCTTCAGGCACCACGGGGGGTGGGACCCGAGGCCCACTGCCCCCCTTTTTTGTTAAGGTCATGTACATGTCGATGGAAGAGGAGCTGTGAATCTTCTGAAACGTAACACCTACATGCAGGAGGTGGAGGAAGTGTCATAAACTGAGAAAGGGTGGCCCAGGATTTTTCACTTCCCCCCTGTAGACATACAGTATAGCTCTGGTGACTTCAAATGGCCCCTGAAAAGAATCGCAGATGAACTTTTTCCTCAGGGTGGAGAGGGATTTGGATAATGTATGGCTTGGTTAATTATTTCCCGTTTGGTACGTGTACCGGGTAGAGATATGGTCACCCCACTCACGTCATACAGTCTTTATTTTTTTTCGTGGAAAATATTTTGGAAAGACAATCCGTCATAGCGTGCAGCAACGGAAGAAAGCAGTTTTGCAATGTCAGTCTTTTGGAAGTAAAGTTGTGGTTTTAGCCTTTAAAATGATTGTGGTGAAGTGATGCACCTCAGCTAAGCATGAAGTAAACTTGCTAAGAAAAGGAACAGGTTACCAGCCATAATGCTAATACTGCATCTCGGTTAAGCCTGAAGAGAACTTGCTGTAAGTAAAGGAGCAGATTACCAGCTTTTTGGCTTTATACAGTATATCGTAAATAACGGTTCAGACTGGTTCCCTGAGAGTATTTTTTTAACAGCTTAGCCAGTATTATACAAGCTTAGCTGCTACAGCCCAGACATTGAAATCCCCAAGTGGATGAGGAATATAAACGGAATAAAACACATTCGTGCGGCGTGTCTCAGGGGAATGTTCCATCAGGAGAGTCCCTCTTCTGGGCTGGCTTTCATACAGTTAGTCCAATTTCCTGAAGAAGTTATGCCGTAATGATCAGGTCTAGACGAGTGCGGTGTTCGTGGTTTTAAAGCTGCTAGATCCCCCCTTCCAATTCTGTTTATTTCAAGGGCAGTTTCCGGCAATGCTTCATTCTCAATCTAAAAAGTGATAATTTCCGTGTAGATAGTAAAATACAAAAAAGTGTTTAAAGCTAGGGGGTCATACTTCGATAATGACCCTGAAAAAAAGAAAGGTGTTTCTTTTTTTAAATCCAAAAAACCTACTTGTTATACAGATGGTAATGGTAGTAAGCATCCTTCAAAATTATTTCGTCTGTAGTGACCATCGTTGATTAAAAATCAATAAAGGTCTGTCAAAAAATTCGATTTTTGGGGGGTCATAACCAAATTATGACCCTACCTTTAAACTCAATACATGTGTCTCTAGGGAATGTGGTTTTATTGCCACTTTCATGATATGGTCATGATGCAGTTTCCAGGTAAAAACATGGACTTTTTATTATTATCAGTTTATTAAAAATGCAAATATGGCAGCCAAAAAGGCAAATTTTTGACGCACATTGAATTAAAATAGTCAAATATTTTTAAAACTTCACTTGAAAGATTGTAAACTTCCATTTAAAATTATACAGGATCCTCCATGTTTTAGTTAAATTTATTGTCCTATTTTATTCAGACACAATGTTGTCACTTACAGTGGCAGAGATTTCTCGGGCCCTGATGCCATCTTTCCACCTAGCCTCATTTTGGTTACATCAAGTTACAGGCCTGACACATCAAGTAGGCAATGGAGGCAATTGCCTCAATTGCCCCTGGTCATTGCCTTGGTGCCCCTTAAAATGTTCCAATAGAAATTTACAATTTTCTTGTGCCCATTACCCAAAATGATAATAATAATAAAGTTAACTACATGTACATGTAGTTCTTAAATAGCACATTTTACAATAACGTATCAATGCACATTACATTAGTGCCCTGGTCATTGGGCCAATAGCATTCCTGTAGTCTTTCTCAGCTCCCAGGGGAGTGTACAGCCTGGGCTACCCTGACGCTCTGAAGGCTTTTTCAAACACAATATCAACCTCTACCCTCGCAGGCACCCATTTATACCCCTGGGTGAAGAGAAGCATCTATAGCAAAGATTTCTTTCCTCAAGGACAATGGTGTCATGAGCGGGACTCGAACCCACACCCCGATAACTTAACCACCAGAACTTGAAAATTGATGCACCAAACCACTTCGGCGTTGATGTGCTATGAGGGGCGAAAACACCTTGGTTCCCTTGCCCTTCCAAAAAAAAAAAAACCCAAATCTTCAGGCCCTGGGCCCAGTTTCATAGAACTGCTTAAGCACAAAAAGTAGCTAAGCGCAACAAAAATATACCCACCAGAGTCAGATTACCAGCCAAAATACCATCTCACATTTCACAATTTGTGACCGGAATCCTGCTCATTTTTGCTAAGCAGAAAAGTATGAAGCAATATATTCAGCGCTTAAGCAGCTCTAGGAGATTTTGGCCCTGGAGTTAAACAGAAGAAAAAAAACCCCAGAAACAGCAAAGGATGGCTGCAATCAGGACAATACAGGTCAATTCATTGACAGAGCGCTGAAAATCAAGGCCGAGTAAACTGTACACTGCCATACACACTGTTGACTGTGCGACCTTGTACTTGTATCTGACTTGACAGTGATATTATCATATTGGCATAGCTGATTCATAAATTCAACCCATACTTCTGTGCATGCCTGGCCGCTCCATTAAAGAGTAGAATACTTCTGAGACTCAATATGTGTGCTTGTAATTTCTCAATTTATTCCAGCTCTTTTCTTTGCATTATTTTCATAAATTGCCACACAAAAACTTTGCCTCGGTAATGTATTTTTCCGTGCTGTCTGATTACATTTTCTTGGCCGTGCATTTGTAATTTCTATTGTTGTTTTATACGTTAAAGCTTATGGATGAAAACATGCAATGTGCATGAACAGTAAAATTATTTAAGTTGTAAAAAAATACAACCCAAAACCCCAGTTGAATATATGATTTTTTTGTTGAATTTGTTTTTCATCGATCGTGCTTTTCAGGTGAAGTAAGGCTCGACTTACTTTGATGTGTGTGAATTTTTTGTAATGTTATTTATATTCATATATTATATTAAACAATATTTCTTTTCGTAAAATAAACAAATATCAGTGAAATAGTTTGTATATTTAACCTCTTTGTTGTCTCTCAATAAAGTTACTACGGTATACCCAAAGTAAGCGAAGGATACTTAGTAACGTCAAGTACATGTGCATGTGTACAAACACCTTGCTAACCCGTGAATTACGCTCACGTTAAAGGGACATGTTGCCTTGGATTGGGCGATTTAGGATATTAAAAGAATTTGTTATGAAATGGGTGTGGTTGTAAAGATGTTTTAAAAGTGGATTGTAAGGATCCACTCAAACATTCCTCGAAAATGTGTGGTTTTCTTTTTACTTTGTGAACTAACACGTTCCGCCATTTTGTTGGACACAATTTTGGACTCCACAAAATGGCGGATTGTGTTTGTTAACGAAGTAAGTGGAAAAACCACACAATTTCAATTCATTCAAAGTTGTGTATGGGTGTTCGCTGTCTCGTACGTAACTACGCAAAAAGCTTGCCTCGAATCATGTGACGTTAGCAACTGTCTCGATAGTCAGCAGTGGTGACTTGTGATCAAGCAAATCATTGTATCAGACGTTATTCAAATCTAACTCGCAATTTGCTTATTAGGCCCCAGGTGTTAGATTCATATTTAGCTTGTAGTTTTCCCCTTCCACCTGTATATCTGAGTATGTGAAGTTCTTCCTGATTTTAACTCATTTCCTTTCCTCCCCTCTCTTTTTGTCGTATCTATTTCCAGACCAAAGACTGGACCTTTGTAAACAGAACCCCGACGATAACGATAGCATCAGGGGCCAAATTGTCATCAGTATTACGTCCAGGGACAGGGGGCTGAGCACGGGGAGCAGCACGGTAGTAGACTCCAGGAGTATTGCGCCCCCGCTACTCCCGACTGATCCGAACGAACTACCAGAAGGGTAAGGAACTCCCCAGGTGTTCTTTCATCGAGCCGTTAAGTGGAGAGAAAAACAAATTGTGCACATGCATAGTTTTATGCTAAGCAAAAAATAAGCAGGGACCCAAACAGTCACAAACAATACAGGTTTGGTGGTATTTCGGCTGGTCACTTAATTCTGCTAAGCAAGTTTTGTCTGTGCTAAGCAAGTTTTTTTCTGTGCTAAGCAATTTTTTGTATTGTGGTGGGTTTTCCCTATGTGGGGTTTTCTTCCTATATCTAGAACTGACATTTTGCCATCATCATCTCTACACAAGTATCTTGAGGCCTTAAGGTCACGGTACAACGCACTTCTGAGGCTCCCTTGGTTTCATTACCAGAAATATAAAGTAACAACTATACGGAAGGCAGGAATTGTCGTCCCTGTGGTCTATAGCATCACGATTAGCTGAGGAATTGTCCTTTTGCAAGTTTTAGTTTTAGTTTTATTAGACTTTACACATAAAAATATACAAATCGAAACAATACATAAAGATACAAAGAAGCAAAATAGCTAAAAATACCAAGCCAGTGAGTGGCAAGGAGGAACAGGTGACCAGCACCTGTACAAAGCCGTCCTGCCACAAAGAATGTACCCTAGTACCCACCCCACAGTTAAAAACCACCCATCCCTCTGTTAAAAAAAAAAAGGGGGGCGCCTGAAGACGGGACTGACAATTACAAACGAGGTATTAACAAAGTATTTTTTATATTCAGTTTGCGGTAACACTATGTGTATAAATAACTTTTTTGCTGTGTAGATTCGTTCTTTGACGGTTCTTTTCAGAACCAAGTAGTCTCCCGAGTTTCAGAACCTACTCCGCGGCAGTAGAATAAATAGCAAGACAAGTTCTCAAAGAACAAAATCTACACAGCAAAGTAGACATAATACACATGGTGTTACCGCAAACTGAATGCATTGATACATGTACCTCACCATGCAATGGCTCAAAGCCCATATCAGTATTATTTTTGAATGACTAATTTGAACCCTTTTTTTTGTCCTTCTCCCTCTCTCCCTCTCTCTCTCTCTGTCTCTCAGATGGGAGGAACGGATGTCAACATCTGGTAGAGTATACTTTGTGAATCACATAACAAGAGCTACACAATGGGAACGTCCAACGAGGTGAGGGTCGACATGGACGCCTGTCATAGCATGTGGTGTCAGAATTATCCACTGGCAATGTTAATGGCTGAAACAAAAGATTTTGAAGATTTTTAGTACAATAGGCGTTTCTGAAATTTGACTATTTGGGGGATTTTGTGTGAGTTGGCATGCTACACGATGGGAACATCAAACATTGCGAGGGAAGGTTTACATACCCGTCTTGATATAAAGTGCCGAAATTATTCACACGCTAAGAGTCAGCAATTGTAAAAGCTGACCCAGGGCTGTGTATTGAGAGCGTTGCGACACGGAGGGACCAGTTTTTCTTTGGTTCACTCTGGACGCCATTTTCGGTCCAAATGTAGCACAACCCAAAGTGCAGTCTAGTCTGGCACCCTGTGAGCGTACGTGCATTTTTTGGGGGGACCGAAAATGGTTTCTAATCGCAAATTGTGGCAACTCTCTCAGTACACAGCTCTGAGCTCACCCAATCCCGCCCCCGCCCCCGCCCCCCAAAAAAAGAAAGAACAAATTAGTACTATAGACATTGCAGAAAGATGAGCTCATATTGAATTTTGAGAGTTGGTGTGCATTGACTATTGCGCCTTAAAACATCCGCAGATGTAGCATACCCAGTGACAAATGATAACATTGTTTAAGTTTCGTTTATTTGACCATGCAAGGTACGCAAAACTTGCAGCAAACAATTTTCCCAAACAAAAACAAGTTAGCAGCGAAAACAACAGTGAAACAAACACGAACTCTGCACTGACTTCACTTGAAAAAAAAAAACTTGCAATTTTTATACCGTGTGGACAAAGAGCTAGATGACAGGCTTTGAAAGGAATGTTAACAAATGATATTTTTACATGAGTGGTTCCGACTCGACGGGCTGCTGCCAACGCGGTGTACACGATGATGTACGCAGGACCATTAAGTCTGAGGCCGTATTATTTATAAATGTTACGTTACATCATTATGTAGCAGTCGTCATGTGCTGCCTGACTGCACATGGCACAAGAGGGTCGTTACTGGTCGGACATTACAATGCCTGCGCCTGTTATTAGAGAGTCATAAATGTCATGACACTGTGATCACAGCGGGTCCATCCATCACTCTACTAATGAGCTTGATGCACCTATCTATCAATCTACATGAATGGGATCTAGGTGAATAAATACATATTTTTCCATCCATCCAATTTTCTGTATCGTCGTAAAAGAAAAGAAAGAACGATGTCCCGGGAGTCTGTTATGCATTGGCGACGGCCAGAGGTGTCGTTTGACACACATTATTGTGAATGTAGGACACCCCTTCGATGTCTTACATTTATGTAGTAAAGGGCGATGTCACACGAGGCGATTTACAGACGACTAGTCCCAGGCAGTCCCAAAGAAGAGAAAACTTTCACATTTCAATTTTTTTCTCTCACTCGGGCGGTAAGATGCTGTTAGAAAAATGCGTCTTGCAGAACCGAAGTGTTCGTCTTGAGCGCAGTGCAGTTTGTCGCCTCCAAGTTGCCCGAAAGAAATTGCCTTGTGTGACATAGCCCCACGCAAGAAGTCAAACAGTTTTGGTTTCAATTTATAAAAAAAACCTGACTGAAATCCAGGACCTTGGCTCAAGTCGTTCTAAATCATTCCCCAAAAACTTCTTCACTCTATTCGTCATTCCCCTCCAAACCCACAGACCTGCCTCAGAAAGTGCCGGTTCCAGCAGGGCGGGGCGAAACAATTCTCCAATATCAGGGTCCGAGAGCAATGGGCGTGGCCGGCCCGTCTCGTTACTACGGAGGGGCGAACGGGGCGAGGAGACTTCAAGTAACTTAAGCAATTCTTCTAGTACTGGTAACCCACTGTGTAGACGGCAATCCTCGAGGTTACGGAACTACATGAACCGGTCCACGCTACATCAATGTCGAGAACTTCCTGATGGATACGGTAAATGTTTTACGCCTTGTTTCCTCTTCCTGTGGCACTATTTGACGCTCATAAATACCTGGGACAGTTTATACATTCCGATTGGTCGAGAGGAGATCACATGGCCTTGTTTAAATACGAGATGTATACACAGTTGGAAGTGATTAATCATGACCTGAACTTATTGAGTCAAAAGAAAGTGCTATCAAATGATTGTGCGGTGCATGCACATTTCAGTGCCCAGCTTTAAGTTGGTCGGTGGTATATTTGGGCTGTGCAAGTTTGAAACGTGCGTCAAATAGTTTGAAATTTAAGCACTTGAGATCTAAACTTGCACGAGGAGCTACTAAGAGCTCAACATGAATAGACATTCAATGCAGAGTCCAGGTGAGCTAAGGCTAAACCGTCAGATTTGTTCTCAACTTTTACAGGTTTTTTTTGACGTTTTTACTGGAAAGGTTTTTATGAATGGGAATCAGAGTGTGCTGAATCGGTAAACTATCAAGACCCATACTTCACCATGTTTAAACAGTTAGTTTAAAAAAAACAACCTCTTCACCGCGCTTTGATTTCTTTTGACCCCTTGCACGCACATCACACGCGGCGACTGTGCCACGCTCACCATTTTGGGAGTCAACAGGTAAGCGTGTAAATGAAATGTCGCCCCAAATTTGCACTGCACTGTATAACACGCATGGACATGGACTCCCAAAATGGAGCGCTACCGAGACTATTGTGAGGATGACGCCAGGTGGATTGGGTCAATACACTGGTACCACAGACTGCCACAAAGTATCATACTGCTTAGCAAATTTCTTTTATAAGCAAATTAATATGTAGGGCACCAGTTGCAATACTGTAAACTTTAAGGATTTGGCTGGCACCCTGTTTTCGCTTAGTAATATTATTGCAAGTTTTTATGAAATTGGGCCCTGGTCACTATTAGGGAAAAACAAAAACAGTAAGCAAGATTGCAGAACCCAGACTATGTGGCTTGTAACCTGACTTCTCGTTTCCGTCTTCAATGCAACACAGAGCAAAGAACCACGGCGCAGGGCCAGGTGTACTTCCTGCACTCGCAGACGGGCATCAGCACGTGGCACGACCCAAGGTTACCGCGGGACTTCACGGTGAACGAGGCGGACCTGGGCACGATGCCGCCCGGCTGGGAGATCCGACATACCTCGTCGGGGCGGGTGTACTACGTAGACCATAACAGCAGGACGACACAGTTCACGGATCCAAGGCTAGACGCTAACATCATCAACCGGGCATTGAACAAGTAAGTAGTCGATAAGAATCAAATTTGATATTTTAATATTTTATATCGGCAGACTGAACTGTTTGGTTGCAGTTAAACATTATTGTTTTCTCCACAGTCTAGCCGTCTCCACACTCGCATTTTATACTGGTTCACAATTTTTTAATGTTTATTTTCATCCATTATGGCTTTTGTGCCTTATATATTTTATGCGTATATTTGATAGATTTGTGGAGGTGATTAAAATATAATAAATATTAATTTGCTCTTTTTCCCTACCCAAGTTTGTATCATTTTTTTTTTATGGCTTTCTAAGATGTCAAATTCAATGATTTGAATCATTACAAATAGTTTCATTGTGGCAATAACTTTTATTATTTTTTTTTATTGATAATTCATATTTGATTTTTATGATAGTCGCCAGACACAATGCCAGAGGGCCACTCATTAATAAAATGTAATAATACTGTATAGTCTTATATAGACCACGTATCCACCAATAAGTTACTCAAGGCGCTTGAACAAACAGAAATATTTTAAGACAGTTTTTTGAATGATTTGAACTATGAGACCGTTTTTTGGAGCACCTTATAAGGGGTTACAAGGTGCTGCGGTGCATTCAGCAGCCACTGCCAGAAAACACTGGGGCAAACCCCTTCACTGAGCAATACTTGTAACTGGGTTCTTTAACTTCTTTTACTTGCATTACACAATGCACAGGATCTACCGCTTCACGTCCCGAAGCAATAATGGTTAAGTGTCTTGCTTAAGGGCACAAGTGTCTGGACCGGGACTCGAACCCACACACTCTGCTGATCAGAAACACCAGAGCTTGTGTTCTTAAACCGCATCGACCACGACTTGCCTGTTTTTACATTTGGGATGGGAAGTACAGATGAAGAAAGTAAAGAAGAACAACAAAAAACACGCTAGAGGGAGATGACAATATCTATTCACATTTTAACATTTTGCTTCTGACAGACCCAATAACGGCAATCCGGAAACGACGCAAGCACCAAAGTACACCCGGGATGTTGTGCAGAAGTTAAAGGTACTCCATGCAGAGTTGTCGTCTCTCCAACCCCAGACAGGGCACTGTAGATTAGAAGTATCTAGAGAAAATATATTTGAGGTAAGTTTGTGGAACTCCTTAAATTGCTAAACTAGAGGGATGGTACGGTAGGGGTGTTTTGAAGGGTTATTTTCGTTGTTTTAAGTATAGATATTAGAAAATAAATCGGGAAAATAATCTTTGTAAGAGGCAGTTCTTGTAGTGCTTTATCTCGCTGGGCAGGCGTCTCAAATCACTTGTTATTTTTGAGAGCTATGTTTGAATTATGAGAGACACTTGTAATAACACCGGCTTGCAAGGTGATGCGGCACGATCTCAGGGCTCGAATTTGGGGGAAAAGCCCACAAGACTGCAGGGCTTCTAGATAACAATATTTCCTGGACCAGAGTTTGTTTACAAGACCAGAATTGAAATAAGAAGAAAAAATGTGCCACACAGTTTAACAATTGATCTGTTTGAATTTGAAAAAAAACACCAAGATAATTTTTATCTCATTTGTAATATGGGTAAGTATTCTTCAACAATCAACAAAATTATGTATATCAGACTGAAAGTCAATACTTGAACGCAGACACAAGACCGCCGGACTTGTCCGGTTATGAGTTTACTGGCCCAGTGCTAAAATCACTGGCCTCAGGGCTGCAGTCCAGTGTAAACAAATTCGAGCCCTGACTCAGCTTGCAGTCAACTATGTCAGAAACACTGGGGCAAACCCCTTCTCTAAACGATTTGTGTACTGAGTTCTTGTACGTGCATTACACAACACATGGGATCGATGGCTTCATGTCCCATCCAAAGGACGAAGCAATTATGTTTAAATATCTTGCTCGAGGACACTAGTGCCACGACCGGGACCTGAACCCACACTCTGACAATGCCAGAACTTGAGTACAGAGCACAAGACTGCTCGGATGCGACACTTTCAAAAATTGATCGTCGTGGGTGATCTTTGTTTGTGACCTTTGAAAAGAGGTACAGCAGGTTTTGGGATAATGCCGAAGGTGGGAAAAAGTTTTATCTTCTCTGGTAAATCGGTCAATGATGCTTTGGTTCAGTTTTTTTTGTGTCTAGAAATGTTTTATAGTTTTACCATCACTGGACCATACCTTTAAAAATATAACAGACTATCTATAACAGATCTTTTGTATGTTTATATTTATGTAGAAGTATGCATTTATATTAAAGGACTCCAAGGTTAAATTAAGTTTTGTCATGCAATCATTTTTCAATAGATGGAGTCGTCATAAAAGTTGTCAGAATTTTTTTTTTACAAGTCTCTAACCTCATGTTAAAGTGGTGTAAAATATCATTTGAAACTTGACGCCATCAGACATAAAATAAAAAAAAACCACTTGGATCAAGTTCAATGCCGTTTTGATTGAATATCATCAAACTTCAGGAATGAGCTTAAAAAAAATTCCCTACACAAAAATGTAACTGGACCGTATATTTGACATGTGACGTCATGGAATGTTTTTGGATTTTGACAAAAACGTGTGTTCGAAAGGGTATCAAACACAGTGTCATTTTTCACCGTGTTAATCCGAGGTTAAAGAATTGTAAATTTCTTTTCCATTCTCCTAAGTACTCTATCTATTTTAAGATGAATTTGACCTTGGAGCCCCTTGTTAACTTCCCAGCTCAGATTTCTGGCAAACAAAATAATTGTAGTCCAAACTGACATGGATGAATCATGAATTTGACAACACTTTAACAAAAGTCACAAGGACAAATGTAAATTTCATTAACACTTGAGGTGGATGCTATTCCCCTTTTGCCATTGATGATTTTCCCTGATGTTGTTTTGAAAGCCCTCACAACAACTTGACGTTTCCCGTCAAACAGAACGTGCAGTTAAAAAAAAAAAAAAAAAAAAAAAAAAAAAAAAAAAAAAAAAAAAAAAAATTAAAGATCAAAATAATCATTTGCACTCAACTGTGGCAGGGTTTATGACTGGGGATAGCTAGCGTCACAGGACACGGTCCTCATCAGGTCGGGTTACAAAATGTCACGGCGCATTCCGAGCACCGGCAAAACAAACACCATGTAATGTCTGTGACATGTGATAGCCGTTTCCATCTGGCTGGATGGAACAGTAAGTTAAGGAATTCTGCATGAGCCAGCGAGAGAGAGAGAGACAGAGAGAGGGATAGAGATAGAAAAAAAAAATATGGGGAAAGTATGTTTTCAGAAGGACAGAAATCAAAAACACTGCACAAACAAACAGACAGAGCAGGTGCCTTTTTGTGCATGGCATTGTGTTCTAATTAACTTTTTATGCCCGACCTTCTATTGTGTTTGACTTGGCAGGATAATTGAGCCCAGGAATGTTTTCATTCCGAAATAGATAAAAATTGCTTGGTATCCCGTGGAAATGGTGCCCGGGCAGCTACATGAATGAGCGTAGATAATAAACGAGCTCAACTTTAAAGAGGCTTTTGGGAACGGTAACTGAGTCTTTTAAGGACACCTGGGCCCAATTTCATGGCTTTTGCTTACCGCAGAATTTTGCGGGTAATGCGCCTTGTTAATTGCACGAGTCTGTTGGGCATAAGCGCAGAATTCTGGAGGTAAGCAGAGCCATGAAATTGGACCCCGAGCTCAGTTAATGGAAATGTGTTATTATTTTTTTTATATTAAATTATGACATTATTGAAAGGGCATTGGTTTCAATGTTGACTGTAGATTTGTATCACGGTTGAATCTACCATGTTTTTTTGTCCCATTCAAACTACTGTAACCAAAGGCAGATTTTACCCAAATCGAACGGTGCAAATGTGTCCACCGTATTTCAAAATGGCTTATTGCAAAATGAAAATGGCCTTGCCCTCTCAAAGATGAAGTTCTAGAACTTAATTACAATGAAGAACTCTCAGAATGGTTGGCCTGGAATTACACAGAGTCCTCGGAGGCCATGCCCTCTGTTGCCCTGGGGTCTTGGCCTTGATGCCCTTTCAAATGTTCCTATAGACCTACAGACTTTCAAATGGAAGTGCCCTTTGTAAAATTAAAATGGCCTTGCCCTCTCTGCCTGGTATAGTATTACAGACGACAGCATAACATTTCCTCGCTTTCTTTACCTTTTCCTCCTCCCCCTCCCCCAGGAATCCTACCGGCAAGTAATGAAAATGAAGCCCAGGGATCTTCGGAAGCGTCTGATGATCAAGTTCAAGTCGGAAGAAGGTCTTGACTACGGAGGTATAGCGCGAGAGTGGTTGTACCTCCTGTCTCATGAGATGCTCAATCCGTACTATGGTCTCTTCCAGTACTCTAGGGATGATATCTACACACTACAGATCAACCCCGACTCAGGAATCAACCCGGTAACTTTCACTTTTTTCGCTTTCATGCATTTTTAGAAAGTATTTTCTTTCTGTTTTTTTTTTTTAATATATTTTTTTAGAAAGTAGTTTTGGTTTAGTTTGTGGGCGTTTAGAGAGTACTTTTTTTTTTTTGGGGGGGGCACTTTGAAAAAGTAGTGTTCTTTAGTTTGTTGTGCTTTTAGAGAGTAGTTTTCAATATGTTGTAGAAACTAGATTTCTTTAGTTTTTTGCACTTTTAGAAAGAAGTTTTCTGTAGTTTTTTGAATTTTTAGATAGTAGTTTTCCTTTTCGTTGCAGAAAGTAGTTTTCTTTTAGTCTTTTTGCACTTTTTGATAGTGTTTTTCTTGCTGTGTTTTCTACAAAGTGATTTTCTTGTTTGGGGCTTTTTTAGAAAGACGTTTTTAAAAGTTTTTTGTGCTATTAGAGGGTTGTTTTCCTTTTTGTTGTCAAATGTAGTTTTTGTTTAGTATTTTGCACTTTTAAAAAGTAGTTTTTTGTAAAAAATTTGTGTGCTTTCTAGAATTCCTTTCTGAGCTTTCAGAGGTTGTTGTTGTTGTTGTTGTTGTTGTTGTTGTATAAGGTAGTTTTCTTTTAGATTGTTGTTTGTTGTTTCAAAGTGGTTTACTTTTTGGAGGTTGCTTTTAGAAATGTAAATTTTTTCTGGTTTGCATTTTGGAAACTGAACAGCAGTAGAACTGTGTATTCTCTCTTGTAATATCCCCTTGAATGTTAATTTCCCCTGATGCGTTTTTAAAACAGTTTTGCTGCATAACTCGTTCCAATCAATTTCTGAGCACAATTACAGGTCCCAGTACGAAGGTTTGATAAATAACTAATGACACAATACACTTCTCTCCCCCGCCCTCAAACAGGAACATTTGTCATATTTCCATTTCGTGGGTCGGATCATCGGAATGGCAATCTTCCACGGCCATTACATCGACGGCGGGTTCACGATGCCCTTCTACAAGCAACTCCTCGGTAAACCTGTCAGCTTAGAGGACATGGAGTCAGTCGACCCTGAGGTCTACCGAAGTCTCGTCTGGATGCTGTAAGTTCTAAACGCCATTTCCTGTTTAGGGAGGGGTACACTTTGTGGCAAAAAAATAATCAGTAAATGCATCAATTATGCCCGACAGAAACACAAAACAAACTCAAATCAG
>CM021528.1:2900216-2911249 GCA_010994315.2 Pisaster ochraceus
AGACAAGACTTACCCCCATCATATTATTTCTTACGATATTGTTGAGTTGATTGAAAACTGGAGGATAATGCTAAATCTACTTTCTCCCCAAACCCAAGGATGCACTTGAACTTTAAAGGGTTGTGGGTCACTTCTTATCATCACTGTGATAACAAACACACTTCAAGAGTTGTTGCCACATTACAAGAACAACCACAATAACCACCTAACCACAATCCAGAAAAATAATGTTGCTCAGATAAAAAAATAAAAAAAAGTCCTCAGACCATACTCGCAATTAATCCGTCGGGGCACCACTTTCGATTGTCTCACGCGCGAGTACCAGCAGTGTCTCGCGAGTCCTCAGAATTTTCAGCCGCTGGTGAACCCGCGTCAACTTTAGTGCGTGTCCGGGCCAATCACGTCTCGTGCTGGGAGGCATAACTTCCTAAACTGGGTCACGTTGGCTGGATAGCCAGGGAGGGCTGCCGTGACGTGAGATGTCCCAGGAAGACAAGTCCGTCTCGTATATGAGCGGCTGATGAACCTTTCAGATCAGCTGGTCTCACGATGGGGTAAAAGAAGAAAAAAAAGATAGAATGAAAAAAACCAAAACCTATTGTGATATTGTTTTTTTGTTTATCATTATATACTCCCGTTTCCTTTAACGAGATGATGCCAAGCGGTCGCGACGTGAGCGCCAGGCCAGACTAGACGGCACGTAGTATGCTCCAGTGCCCGGCGCTCTCTCTTTCCCTCTCTCTCCCCTTTTAAAAACTCACTGCGCACACCGGAATCGTTTGTGAAATGATATACGATTCATTGTGTGTTGACACAGGTATCAACTCGATCGAGCAACACTAATAAACACAACTTTCACCTGGGCTACGAATCCATACGTCAAATCATTTGGGTGTTGGAGGCGACGTAGATATGCAGGGAACATTGTTTCCCCACTGGCTGTCAAATGTGCTAGTTCGCATGTGTGGACAACCTACACTTTGAATTCACAGCAGCTTCGCACTGTTTTACTGTGGGATTTGTTCACCGAAAATGCTGTCATTTTGGATAATTTGTTTTGTTGGCGTGATTGGTACAGCCGGTGCCTCTAAACGGAGCCCCTCGATGATTTTACCGAGACCTCTTCTGAAGGTGAACCCCGACACGCACCCGACGTTGCCGTTAATCAGAGAGGTGGTGGACGATCTCACCAGCTTGCCTCGTCCGAAAGACTTGAACCGCAACAAGCTGCTGCACCGTCTGGAGACCGAGTTCGACCCGCGGTGGATGTCGGTCGACGATCCGCTCGCGTCTGGCGTCGTCCCCGAGGGGGACTCGAACCCGGTGGCCACCCCGAAGACGCCCGCGTGGCTTCTGAACGAGCTCCGCCACCTGAACCTGTCCCACACGCCCAACTACGTGGCGTCCTTCCCGGAGTCTCGCACCGCCCTGGAGGTGTGGCTGCTCGAGAGGGCAAGCTGCCCCGTGCGGTACGACTGGGTGGACATAGGCCCCCTGTTCTGGCCGCCGTGGGTCAAACACGGCACGTGCGTGGCCCGTCAGTGCTCATGGCCACCCGGGATGAAATGTGTGCCGGGGGAAACCAGAAACATCTTCCTGCTGAGGTGGCACTGCATGCCAGCCTCACCCGAGGATGAGGAGCGGTCAACCCGCAAGAGGAAGAACTGCCGTTGGATCAAGGTACCGTACCCCGTCATGTCCGAGTGCATTTGCAGTTGCGAATGAAGTTGTGGATGTCAAGTGGATCAACACATAATCCACTGAGAGTATTTTGCATAGTGGACTTCAAGTTCAACTAAAGACAGATTAAGAAAGTTATCAACGGACTTTTTTTCTTCAAAAGTGGATTTAGGATTACATGAGAAGACAATCTGAAGCTGATGTTCCTGTGAATAATTGTTGTTGTGATAAGTTATGCTTTGTGGGTTTCGAAGGTCGTCTGCTTGAAAAGTGTTTGCATGCATTTATAAATAATTTAACCAATGCCATCAAAGATGGATTTAAAGGTGATGACTTTTTTTGTTGTTGCATCTGTTTTCCGCGTATTTATGTAAAAACTAAAATGTACAAAAGCTAATTATATTAATTTACTACATCAATATAGCCGTGCATAAATTATAGGCACTTAAAAATAACAAGACCGTGCGTTTGGTTATCACTCTTACAAATTAATGGCAAAACAAATATACTTGGTTAGAAGTACAGCAGCTTTATAAAGCTTTTTGAGAAACATTTCAACTCAAAATAATGTGGTTAGGGATAATTTTGTCAGAAAAGTTTCTCAGATTGTGTATACCTATGAGGGATTATTCTTCATGCAAAGAATTATTTTCGGCGATGTCTAAAAAAATAAATAAATACAGGTTAGTTTAATTGCATATATCTACATTTACATCGGATTAAAACAACCGAAGGGTTAAAACAAAATGTATATTTTGCATTTACAGGTATTATACAGGATTGGTATAAGAGCTGACAAAATAGTAGCAGTGTTCGTGTTTTGTGTGATCAACCACATACATGAAATTACCATACATGAAATTACAAGCCTGAAAAACATGAATAAACAAATTGTGGGCTAATCCGTTGCGTGAGTCGGGCGAAAATAGTGAAAAACCACGTGCAACATTGTCAGCGTGTAAACCCATTGCCCCCTAATTTTGGTTTAACAATTGAAATCAGCTGTTGTGTTTTTGTACGGTTTCCAGATACAGTTTTCTCGAATATAACTTCATCTGAGATGGACATATTTCACAAAATGGTTCTAGAATGAACTTTATAATCAGTAAGCTTTCAGAGTACAATTGAACAATTATGTTTTTAATCCTTACAGATCCTGTATAATACCTTTAAGATATTGGTGGAAAATAAAACAGCTTAAAGAGGCTAGGTCCGGGTTTTTTGGGGCCAATTTGACCCGAAAATTTAGATTTGAATTTTAAACAGCTGGTTTTTGTTTTAGTTTCAAGAAACTTAAAAGCTTTTTTTTAAAGGTATTACATGAAAAGATCCGCTAATGATGAGTGGTTGAGTTAATTGAAAACTAAAAAAACATGAATGTTGGGATCCCAAAATTATCTCACATTCATTTTAGTGTATAAACTCGCATCTTACATGTACTCTGTGCCGAAGTTTTTGTATGGTTTTCGTTCAGAGAGAAAAATTATTATTATTATTACTTTTTAATCCTCCAGCGAAAATCTTGTCATGCAACTTAAAGAAGCTTATGGGTGGAAAATAAAAATCTTATAAATGTCTAAGTGTAGCCGTGTCCGAATTGGCGGCTACGGCTATGGCTACAGCTGTTGCTAAGGGTGTTGCTAAGGACGTCCTAGACTTCAACGCATGATCACCTAGCTGTAGCCGTAGCCGCAATTCGGACACAGCCTTAACAAGCACACATAACTATAGGGAACCAGTTAAAGGCTGTTTTCGAAACCACAGCTTAAGATAAAGTTCTGTGGCTTTGGCTTCGTCAGCCTGTTTGAAGTCCCGTATCGAAAGAGTGCGTTTTCAAAATAACTGACGGAGCCAAAGCCGGCACCTAAGCCCAAGAGATGGTTTCGAAAAGGTCCAAATAATAGGAGCAACAGTATTTCAGCTGCTAAACTGTTTCTATTTAGCAAGATTTTGTATAGGGTTAGCAATTTCTTTTTACTTAAGCATTTTTTGTGTGAACTTGGACCTTGACGTTCAAGTACAAGACCTTGTAAAGCCATTCTTGCCTTTCCTCCCATTCAAATCACTGAAACAACGACACCGAGGCTGAAAGAGTTTCACAGTCTGGTGCGTACTTGCTTAACGAGATTATGTATTCTTTGTTGATGTTGTACACAGGGTACAAGGCAAAGATGGTGGAAGCGAGACAGGGTTGCGGTCTGGTGATTTACTGTATTTCAAACTAAAAGTAATTCGATACAAAATTGTTTCACTTTAGATCGCGGTATTATTTAGGATTATTGAAACAGTGGCAGACAGTGGTCATGTTTTGTGCGATCAACCATATACATGAAATAACGAACCTGTAAATATTTGGGCTTAATCCGTTGTCAGGAGAAAATAGAGGAACAACCATGTACAATTTTCAGAGTGTAAACACATTGTCCTTAATTTTGGTTGTTAACAACCGAAATCAGCTGTCGTTAAAAGGTTTCCAGCTACAGTTTTCTCGAATAATTCACAGGGGGAAAAATGGTTCTAGTGCGAACTTCATAATCAGTGAGCTTTCAGACTAAAGTTAAACAATGATGTTTTCATCCTTACCGATCCTGTATACCTTTAAATTGATGGACGACAGGGAAAAACAAACCTTCCATGGGAAGTTTTGACAAATTAAATCCAGCGTCTGGGGAAAGTCGGGCACCTCATACTTCAATTGACATCGGCAAAGCAGCCAATATATTGAAATAATAGAGCGGAATCGATTGCACATAACTGACCTTGCAAAGCCTTGGCTATTATTACTGTAGACGACAGGGGTGGGTAAATATAAAGTTAATTAATATGGGGTGAATACATAAAATGAAAGTAAATTTATTCGCCACATTTCTTGTTAAAAAACATACCGTGCAGTAAATATTGTTTGCATAATCATGTTTGCGTTGTTTATTAAATAAGACTGGCTTAATTCTTCCACTTATTGCAAAAGCGTGTATACATTCCAAAAATTGTTCGAAATCTCATGAAGACAGTCAAAGCATACTCATCGAAACGTAGAGTTGTTTCACCGCCTGCAGGGCCCAATTAGTATACTGTCAAATTATCAATGTTTATCCATGATAACATTAATACACATTTGGTGGAAATTGAAGGCCTGTATAAAAAACCTGATAATAGCAAAGCGTTTGTGTTGATATTTTGCATGTAGACAAGGAAGACCTATAATATTAAAAGTTAAAGGTACATGATTGGTAGAGCTGACAATAGTCGCAGACAGTGTTCATGTATTGTGTGATCAACCAACAAACCTGCGCTAACAAAGAGAAAAACAATGCAAATTTTCTAAATTGTGCTTAATTTTGGTTGTAACAACCGAAATCAGCCGTTGTGTTTAATAAAAAACTTGTTTTCAGATATACAGTTTTTTCGAATATGACTTGAATTTAGAGAAAAATGCCCCCACATAATTTTTTTTCCTGGTATGAACTTCATAATCAGTTAGCTTTTAGACTAAAACTAAACTGGTGTTTTTTGTCCTTACCAATGCTGTACAACACCTTTAAGAGTAAGAGTAAGATTAAAATAGAAATCAAATGTAACATTTTAAAAAGCGGAATACGTGTATAAATCATAAAGTTGATAGATTTATCAATTTCTGCTGAGATGGTGTGATCATCTCGCGGAACAACAACTCTAGAACTCGGGACTGTTTTTCCCGAGTTCAGATGACAAAATTACAGGTGCGTTTTGGGGACATTTTGTTTTGTTAAATTTTGACAGCCAGAATGTAAGCGTGGGTTATTTATGTACATTATTTATGACAGGGTGTGGGAGCAGTTTTACCAACAATGTCCTAAATGAAGAGAGAGTAAAAAAAAACCTTTTTGAGTTCGGCACAACAAGATAAAGCATCAACAACAAAACCCCACAGAAACTTTTGTTCAGGAGAAAACTAGGCCTTTATAGAAGTTTTGTGACAGGGGAATAAAAAATAAACCCAGAATAATTGTGTGTCCACACGCGGCTTAAGAATTAATAACCATGTACACGTTTTCGACAACACTAGTGTTTTGTAAATATATGGTGGTGTCTGAGAAAGAGGCAGCCCTCGGGCGAAATCATTTTTTGTGTTTTCGTGAAAAGAAGCAAAGGAGTCACAGACAAACAAAATCTAAAGGTTTTTTGCGGGTTCCCATTGTTGATCACGCCGCTATGACAAGGGGCTATGGTTTAACAATCCGTGCATGTGCCGGAGGTTGATATAGTTTTATCGGCGCTAGATCGGTGGGGCTTTTTTTTGGGGGGGGGGAGCAAGATTGCGATACAATCGAAAGATTCTATCTTGCGCGCATTAAGTGTGGGTAGTTTTTGGGGAATAAATAACTTTTAAATACCGCCTTTGAACTGAACATGAACTGGGTCGCACATAATGCCAAATTGTGGGTAAATACGTTCTCCCCTCTGCATTACAGCAGAACGCGGTATACACTCAAGGCAGCCGATACAAATCCCACTTAATCCTTTAGCTGTGGTTTAAACTGTAGTTTTGCGGTTTGGTAAACCAATAACTTCAAAAACCAGACTGTGTATTCAAAAGACCCGTGATTGTCAGTCAGTGTGATGACTTTGTGGAAAAAATATTTCTGATCAGTTCAAAGTGATGACTGGAACACAATATGGGTCTTATAAAGAATTCGCACACGGAGTTTTGTAGAAATTATTTGCCAAAACAAATTCAAAAAGATGGAACATAGGCTAAGGTACGTTTAAACGGGCCCACAAGTGATCTTTGCTGAAATTCATTAAAACAATTTTTGTTTTTCAGTCGATAAGGAAATTGAGTTCGCATGAGATTAAACAGTTTTAATTTGTGTAAAAAAATCCATAATTTTGAAAATCCTTCTATGGTGCTTTTCAGAAAGATGCGCGAAAAGCCTTGTTTACGTCATCACTCATGTTACGTCATTTATTATTTGGGCGCTGCAGCATGGAGGTATAACAAAGCAAACTCCCACACAGGACATCAGTCATCAAAGTGTTGTCATTTTGACGCGCGCCGTCATTGGCAGGCAGAAGTTTTTCTCGTTTTTTTTTTTTTAACTTTGAGGTTAGGGGCTAATTGTGCTCAATAATTACCCCCCAAAAAATCAGAAATTTACAAATATCGAAATTACATTTAAATGATAAACAAACACATAAAATAAAACCAAGTTTGAATAGCATTCCCGTTGAAATGTTTTCGCTCAAGTAGGGCTTTCAATAAAGCCTGACATTTTCCCCTGTGAGTTGTTCCTAATCCCCACTGGCTGAAATGATTGTTCTGGTAACATTTAAAGGGGCAGAAAAGCATTCGTAACAACTTATCTAAGGATTCTCAAAATAAGAGAAACTCATGAAAAATGTTTCCGCTTGAGTAATTTTTGGTTCTTTGTTTTTTTTAAAATAAATTCTGACTCTTATTCCGTCATTATCCACAACATTTATTTTTGATAGTTTCTATTTACGTTAGTTTTGACAGTGTATTTTTTTTATCGTTTGTTGTCGAGAAAAGGTGGAGAAATGGACCATTCAAATAATATTTATTTTAAATAACTTGTATGTTGTATTGAACTCTACCTTTAAAGTTATCATACAGGATTGGTAGAGCTGGCAAAATAGTCGCAGATAGTATTCACATTTTGAGAGATCAAACATATACATGAAATAACAAATCTGTACAAACTTGGGCTTCATCCGTTACGTGAGTCAGGAGAAAACAGTGAAAAACCGTGCACACTTTGTCAGCGTGTAAACGCACTGTCTTTCATTTTGGGCCAAACAACCGAAATCAGATACAGTTTTCCCGAATAATGACTTCATTTCAGAGGGAACTATTTCAGAGAAAATTGGTTCTGGTATGAACTTCATAATCGGTGGGCTTTCAGACTAAAAGTAAATAATGATGTTTGTATCCTTACCGATCCTGTGTAACACTTTTAAAGATTTACATTAGTTCAGTCAGAATTGTCAGTGAAATTAAACAATCTTATTTTCCCGTTCTGAATCCCCACCGGCAGTAATATTAAAACAACATCATTTGTCTCATTCGCGGAACAAACAAAGTACATTTATGCGAACAAACTAAAAGAAGATGATCTTACAGAACTCCCAAAAGTAGGAATTCCCAGAGTATGAATTTGTCCCGGGTTGTAGATTTTCAAGAATGTTAACGATCCTCAAAAAAATATGGTTTAAATTATGCGCAGTAGAAGTTGTGACGCCGCGTAGCGTCGAAGTCACTGAAGCCGAAATGGGACACCGCGGACGTGGGTAAAAATGTTGCGTTCTTCTCCGCGGCTATGTACCGCTCCATTAGTGTGCCGTTACAAAACAGCTGCGAACCTCCTGAGACAATGCCAGACAGGGGAGGGAGATTAAGTAATGACTTGCTCGTATATCTCTGTTTGTGTAGGTCTCCCTTTACACCGGGGTGAGATGACAGGGGCTTTAAGCGCGGAGAGGCGGCCCGTGTGTAAAAAGAGGCTCCCCACACCGTAGCCGACTGGCTCGGGCACGGGTGGCCGACCCGGCTTCGGTGCGGTCGTCCAAAGTGCATTGGCATGTTGATGCGGAAAGTCATTGCCCCAGACCAATTGGAGCATGCTACGGCTATAAGGTTTCCGAGCCAGACTGTGGTTTGTGGTTGACTGTGTCGTCTTATTCGATCACATTTCATGTTTTGGCTGCTGCCGGTCTAGCCTGCACTGCTCGTTCACTGCGAGTTCATGCAAATTAGACGTTACTTTCGACCAATAGAAAATCGGGAAATTAGAGTTGATCCGAGAGGTTTTTTTTAATCGTAGGATTGGAATGGTTGTTTTGGAATAATTTATTGAATCATAGGGTCCTTTCTTTATGATTGAACCATACTTTGTTTACGGGTTGGGAATCATTATACAAAAACCCCATTTGATCTTGATGTTCTTTGTTAAAAAAATAATAATAATAAAAAATGGGGGGAAATTTAAAAAGACCGAAGTATCTCGCAAAATCTTAGTTTTATTTTATAAAATTTGAGACACTCTTTTGTCTAAGTATGGTTTAAGACTTTGGTGGAAAGCGGTGTGATTCGGATAATTACTTGTAGACATACCAGGGGATATTGTTCCGTTGTATGTCAAAGGAAGCGATAGAATAGCCTACCCAACAAGACGTCAATATATTTATTACACTTTAAACCTGACTTAATTCAACAAGTTATCAAGAACAGCATGAAAAATAAAAATAATTCTAACCTTTTTAAAACTATGTTAGCGGGCCGTGTTTGATTCTTAACAGAATTAAGAAACAATGTTTTCTTCATGACTGTAACGGGGGCTGATGAGTGTAGGACAGAGACGAGGGACCCGACTCCGACCCGCTGTCATGACGGGGACCGCCGGGCTCGATCCCAGCGGTGGGTGGATGCAGTCAGATTTCACGGCGGTTGGAATCTGGGCCACGCGGTAAGTTACCCGGAGATCCGAGTGTGGGCGAGTGGACTTCGTTAGACGGTCGTTGACGTGCGTTACAATTTTTTTGTAATTTTATCATGCGCGTGAAATGCATTTCTCTGTGGGAACTTTTGATGTTGCTGCTGCCGCTGTTGATGAAATAATTAACCTACAAAAATCATGTTTTGGGTGAAAATCCATTTTATCCAAGATGGCGACTTGACTGAAGAGTAACTACTGCAATCCACACAACCAATAAAATCATCCCATTGGTGCCTACCGAAGTGCTGAGGCTACCACAGCAGACATTTTACTACTCCCATTCGAGAGGAGCCTTCAAGAGGAGCCTTCAACAGCTACTTGAGCGAGAATTTTTTTTAAAAGGAATGCTATTTAAACTTGTTTATAATGTGTTTGTTTATCATTTGTACACTTTTTTTCTCGTGATTATCGATCAAAACGTAAGGTCCCGACCTCAAGGTTTTGAAAAACTAGAAACACTTCTGCCGTTGACGGTGTGCATCAAAATGACAATACTTTGACGTGATGTGTGGGATGTTGCTTTGTTATACCTCAATGCTACAACAAAGCGGCCGTACAAAACCCAGCTCCCACGTATGACTAAACATGATTGATGACGTAGCAGGGCTTTTCGCGAACCTTTCTAAAAAAGCACCACAGAAGGGTATTCAAAATCATTGTCTCTTACACAATTAAAATCTGTTAAATCTCATGGGAACTCGATTTCCTTATTGATTCAACAATTTGAATTTCGGCAAAGATCGCTTGTTGCCGTTTTCGTTCAAGTAGTAGGGTCTTCAAGACAAATCATAAAGGAACACATAGAAGACACTCAATGAATGTAAATGATATTCATCATAAACGACTACTGAAAAAAGAGAGGGTTTTTTTTCTCTGTCAGCCTTTCATTGCACAACTCATTGGTGTAGCAACAAGTCATCCAGCTAGGCCCAATTTCATAGAGCTAGGATACCAGTGACAACTGGTGCATCTGGAATGCTATTTTGGCTGGTAACCTTATTCTGGTAAGCATACTTTTATTGTGCTTAGCTACATTTTGTGCTTAGGCAGCTGTATGAAATTTGGCCAAGTTATACCACGGTCGATATGTGGCAGAGGATGCCTATAGACCATCTGACCTACGACATCACAAATGTTTGCAAAAGAGCCACAGAAACTGGACTTCCTGCAGGCACAATTTGTACACAGATTCATGGAAGAAGTATTCAAATCTTACATTTTTGTGGAGATTACACTGTCTGATTGTTATCACCGTTTTGATACCTCAAAATTTGCCCAGCTGTTATTTTAGTAGACCCTTGAATTTATGTGGAAATTATGACACAAAATGTAAAAAGTCCCATATGCCTAGTGCAGTATCTTGCCTACCAGAAAGGCCCTGGAATGTACGAGGTCACTCTTTATGTAAACAAAGGTTACATGGTCTAATTTCTAACACACTCTTGCCTTCTTGTACGTAAGTACACCCCCCCCCCCAAAAAAAATAAAAATAAATAAATAAATAAATAAAAAATAAATAAATCCTCTGAAGAGGAACTCAATGAACAAGCACTTACGGGGGGGGGGGGAGGTGGGGGCACACCATGCAACATCCAAGTACTAAATGTTTCAATGTAAGGGTATAACCAAGGGGGTAAACATAGAGGGAGCCCCAACGAGACTACTGGCAATTTTGAAATACAACAATGGTCAGAAGGGAGGAGTAACGTGAAACAACCAGCAAAATCCTTTGGTGTCCTATAATATGTGGCATGGTGGATCCCAGTCCTACTGTGTCTTCATTGTGTTCTAGGAATCTCAGGAATTCTTCACTTTGTTTTATTTTGTTTCTTGTTTTGTTGTTGTTGTTGTTGTTGTTGT
>CM021528.1:2993228-3008871 GCA_010994315.2 Pisaster ochraceus
GGGGGGGGGGGGCTACTCGGGCCCGGATGTTCGAATACGCGCGAGACTTGCACTGAACTCCTGCATATGACGTCATTTGAGTAGGGCGCCCTCACCTAGAGGTCAGAAGGACGTTGTTTATTGGGCAGTCATGCGCGCCGTGCGTACAAACCTTTGCGTTTTCCATCGTTTCATCATCAATTTAACTCCACGACGGGCGGCTGTATGACGTCAATGAGTAAGGTCTTCAAGATAGAGTCGATATGAGCTTTGCAGAGACGCCATTTGGTCATTCCGAGAAGAACCGACAACCATTTAAAGCGAATAGTTATCAACTGCCGTTTGTCAAACTAACGATTTCCGATTTGTGGGCATTGTTGATATTCTGACATTGGAATGGCTTAGTGGTATTGAAATAATGAGCCTGTTGATAAATCCGACTATATTATGCGAGGGCTGTTGACAAAATATAGATTCTCTGATGAGAATATCTTTCATTTCGAAACAATAAAACACTGGGTCGGCATGCTGTTCCAGACAAATCAATAGAAGGTGGTACACAACCCATACAAATTTGCTGTATCAAAATGAAACAATTAATTTGTCAAAATGTATCAATGCTTGATTTAATGCATGTGGCTTAAAAACTGTAACATTACGTTGGCCAAGTGGTTAGACTGCCGGACTTTCACTCACAAGGTTGTGGGTTCGAATCTGGTCAAGCTAACACCTGATTTCGCAATGAATAGAAGAAGTGTTGTCGTCTAGTTGCTGAATCACAATTTATTGATTTGTGCAATTCATAATCATAACTCTACATTTGTATCTGAGAATATGGGAGCTTTGCCGAGTTCCCATGTCGGAAAGATCATTCAAACAAACAAATCAACAAACAGAAACACAAGCAAACAAAATACCAGGATTAGAGGTCTGAGATTAGAGCTTAATTTTACGATCGGTAACAAAACTGTTAAGTTAAAATTTTGTTTTCGATATAGTCGGCCCAGACCAAAGTTGAAAAACCCCATAAATATTACTGACCTCACTCTTTCGATCCCAGCAGAGTCTTTCTCAAAAGCTAAACATAATGTGAATGACTCTGCTAGGGTCAAAACTTGAGGTCATTAACAAATGCATTTATATCATGGGGGCATTTTGGTTGGCAAGCAGTTTTGCAACAGCTAACACCACTTTCACAAAGTTGCAAATGTTACCTTTAAACATTACATGCCACAGACAGTGAATAACAGATGTTAAAAAATCGATTCATCTCAAATAATTTTAGATGAATTTTTACATTGAATTAACAGTCTGCTGAAGGTGATGACGTCACATTCATATTCCATAAAAAGAAGAAGATAATCTCTGTTATTTTTGCGAGAACTCATGTATGCAATACACGACTATGTTTTAACACATTCAAGTAAAGATATATAACAGTTAATCTATTATCTTTCTGGTGAAGGGACCCTCAAACATGACTATATAGCACCGTGGCCAATAGGCCTGAAGACACATGAGTAGAGAAGATGATGAAGAAATCTCAGTTTTGGATGTAGGAGTAAATCTAAAAACATGGAAAACCCAATCCCCAATGCAAAAATCCGGTCCAAGATTCGAACCAGGGTCTGGGTTTGAACCAGGATCCACAGAGGTGATCATGGAAAGGCAAACGAATGAGTCAACCGAAGGACCAAAATAACCCGTACAGTTTAGATTCAAGCTAAAGCAAGCTGTAATTAAATGTGGCATTAGAGTGGTTTAAGAGTGGCGTCACAGTAGTGTTAGGTTTGTGTAACGATGGCGAAAGAGTGGTGTATTAAAAGTGTGAAAGTGGTGTAACAGTGGTGCTAGGGTTATGTAACAGTGGTGAGAGTTGTCAAACGGTATTGTTAGAGTTGTGTAATGTTAGAGTTGTGCAACAGTTGTATAACTGTGGTGTTAGAGTGGTGTTAGAGTGGTGTTATAGTGGCGCTAGTGTTGTGTAAACAGTGGTGAACCAGCAGTGTTAGTATAGCGGTAGTGTTACAAGTGTGTAATGTTAGAGTTGTGCAACAGTTGTATAACTGTGGTATTAGAGTGGTGTATTTTGAAAACCGGGTTTTTGTTGCAGGGCGTTTCCATCCACATCCTTTACAATCAAATAAAACGATTAGAAAGGTTTAGCGTAATAATGTGTGTCGATTTATTAACATTCAACCTCATACAGATCCATACGAATGTACAGTTACCAACCAGATAATGTAATTAAACGATACTACTCTCGAAATATATGTTATATATTCAGATACTATGGTGTTATATTATGTTATGTATTGTTGCCTTCACGTAAGTTTACTTATTAGAAGTGTTTTAAAAAGTTCAAATTTTTGCAAAGAGGCCCTCAGTTGATGAAATTTCACTTTAGAATGCCGCATTCAATCCCTTCATAACTGTTATAAAACGGCGACAAAATATAGAATCCTAACCCCCAAATCTGCACTTCTAACTTCTCAGTATATTTGAGTTGACAGGGTACTCGAGGTTTTCATCTAAACTATTTTAGAACATTTTTGGTTGAGACGCGTCAGAAAATGTATCCAATAACCCTAAGTCAGACTTTTATAATGGCGCGGCCATCTTGTTTGGCTTCCATTCAAAGCAATGTAACCAACACGAGGCTGGACAGGAAATTATAGGCTGACTCCTTTTCATTATGGAGTATCCAAACGATCAACGCCATTGTGTATACATGGAACCAGACAAAGATGGCGGCAGTGTGATAACGGTCTATTGCTAGGATTTAGTTAAAATGGTCACCAGTAAACGAAGACATTATATAATTACTTTTAAAAACTAAAAGATCCAATAAGAAGGCATTTCAGCCTTGACACCAATATGAATAAGCAAACTTATACAAATTATTATAGGTTGTCTACATTAAAAAAATAATAAGTATATAAATAACACCATAATATACCCCAAAAATAATAATAATAAAAACGAGAAAAACTATTTAAAAAAAATATATATATAGCATCACCCCCAAAAGTTAGTGATAATAAACACAAACGAATAAGTATAAACAAAACAAATAAAAAAGTAAAGATAACAATTAAGCAACAACAAAATAGAAACAAAGAAAAGAGTACAAACGAACAATGAAGTTGTCGACTTGCCAATATTTGATGTTCTTTAAATTTTTTAACACAGCCGTTTTGGGGGTTTTCCGTCTGGAGTGGATTTAGTGCTAATTGTGATAAATTATGCATGATTATCAGTTATTCCCATTTAGACGTTCCTGAAGAAAAATTGTTCTTTTATGTTTGTGCAATTTTTTGAAGTTGTTGAATTTTATTACAGCGAATCTCCAAAAATACAACTTTCCATTTGTAATTATTGTTCGATTTGAAAATTGACAATAATGAATTGGGTTTTTTCCCCGATGAATGTTGGAAGATCAATGATTATAACTAACAAGCAAAGAGAAATATTTTATAGTTTGAAGTCCCCCATCACCCAAGAGAACAAACTATCGTCACCAGGGATGACGTCACAAAACACCTAACCAGGGCTAAATTTTAAAGAGCTGCTTAACGACCGATTTTGTGCTGACCGCGCGAATTTCCATTTCAAAGCGCAGCTAACCGTGATCACACGAAAAGGCATGCTAACCTTCCGGTGCTTACTGTACGAAAATGAATGACGAAACAACGCAAATCCATGGTGAATGCGCAAGCTGGCTACTTAGTTTTCTTGCTAACCTTACACACTTACGCCTAAGCAATTTGTTCTGCTATAGTTAGCACGAAAACAATGTTTACCGTTAAGCAGCGCTATGAAATTGGCCCCAAAGTGCGACAGATCTTGGACCTGACAATGCATTCACTGGTCCGATCTGGATAAACTTTAAGCTGTTTAGCAATTTTATTTGAGTTTGGGTCGTTCAGTTAAAGTGTGTTTTTATTCTAGTTAAACTAACGTAAAGTTGATCACCCTTTTTGCCACTGTCAAGACATTTCGCCGTTGTAGTATTTTCGTTGTCCCAAACAGTCTGCAATCACACTCCTTCCTCGATCCTCATCAAAATCCACCGTCGCCCCCTGACGAAGCAGTGCATTCCACAGTTGGGTTTTCTTTTTTAACAGTCTTCCAGACACATTCGTCAGTGTCCACAATAGCCTTGCAATCTGCAGCGACACTAATGGGGGCTGAATTGGTTGTTCTGCGAAAAATAAGATAGAACCTATTTTTTATTTTCTTTTAAAAGCAGGTTTTTTTCTCTCCTAGGTCTTGGAGTGTTTTAAAGACTGATAGGGGTAAATTTACAAAAAGTTTAAAAGGTTTACTCGTCACCTCTTCCTTTTTTTAAAGAGCCCCTTAAAAGGGACAGGCAAGGATGAAGAAGAAGAAGAAGAAGACAAAGAAGAAGAAGAAGACAAAGAAAGAAGAAAAAGAAGAAGACGAAGAAGAAAACAATACCAAACCACAGAGTATAAGTACAAAATAAATATATCATTCGTTTCCCTCGGAATATATTTTTGTTCCCTCGAAATATTATTTCACTCCTTCGAAATCACGTTTGTTCCCTCGAAATCTTATTTAGAAGGTGGTGAATTCGAGGTAGCGAAAGAAGTAAGCAGGTACGGAGCCCTGGATTTGCCATTTGATTTATAGGAATACAAATTTTGAAAACTAATGTTTAAGAGTATCTTTTTAACATCCCCGTAACTCTATAGGCCAGTTTATGTAAAGCTTGTTTAGACCGTTCAATAACACCAGGCTGTCTAAATAATGAGGTAAATGAATTTATAGACAGTTATCAGTGAGAAAGTTAGCTATCTAGGCATCAAGCCAACTAGGCATCCAGCCAGCTAGGCAGCCAACCAGCTAGCCAGACAGCCAGCTAGCCAGCCAGCTACGCAGCCAGCCAGCTACGCAGCCAGCAATCTAGGCAGCCAGCCACATAGGCAAACAGCCAGCTAGGCAGACAGCTAGCTAGGCAGACATCCAGCTAGGCATCCAGCCAGCTAGGCAGCCATTCAGATATGCAGCCAGCCAGTCAGCCAGATAGGCAGCCAGCCAGCTAGTCATCCAGCCAGCTAGGCAGCCAGCCAGTTAAGCAGCCAGCTAGGCAAACAGTCAATCATTCCGTCAGTCCGTCAGTCCGTCCGTCAGGCAGTCAGTCAGTCAGTCAGTCAGTCAGTCAGTCAGTCAGTCAGTCATTCCGTCACTCAGCCAGCCAACCCAGCTAGCCAGCCAGCCAACCAACCAGTCAGTCCTCAGCCAGTCAAAGAGCGACTCAGTCTATCAGTCAGTCAGGCAGGTCAATCAGTCGTCTAAACCAACCCAGTGAGTCCAACAGGACGCCAGACTAGGCCACAGTGCCGAAAGAAACTAAAATAAGTTCTTACTGGATGCAACAAAACATAAACGTCAATTGACTATCCTTCTCAACGCCACATGAACAGGTGTAACAGCCGCAGTTGGACGTTTGAGGAGGAGCTCCTGGATCGCAAACCACTGGGTGTTTTTGGAAAAGAAAACAAAGAAAAGAAAGAAAAAACATGATTGTCAAAAAACCAACGCTACCCCATTATAATAAACCCATAATAAACCCTAAATAAAAAAACAAATTTCAAATTCAAACAAAGATAAAGTCAATCTCGAATCTGCTTAGCCTAGATACGGGTTACCAGACACATTTGTTTGTATGTACGCTGCCAGTATGACTGGTACCCAGCTCATTTAAGATAAGAAAGGATATACGGTGATTTCCCCCCCCCCTTTTTTTTTGACGGTCGGGCTGGGGTAGTGATATCTTTCCTTGCCTTCTACCTCTGGGACCCTGGTTCGAATCCTACCGTGGGCACTATGTGGATTGGGTTTTCAGTCTCCACCTAATTGCGCGGGTTTTTCACTGGAATAATTCTCTTGGGTTTTCCTCCCCCATCTAAAACTGTGTCTTCTCTCCATGGGGTTCTTGGCTAGTATAGTGAAGTTTGCTTTTCTTGTAGTCTCACAACCAGAATTAATCGATGAATTGAATCTGAAAATGCTTTTGACATAATATTTGAAATTTGAATATTTTATGAACTGTTAAATTCAGAACCGCTTACTTTGTTCCTCGTGGCAGCTCCCATCGCATGGATGATCTAGCTGTCCCGCCACCACCAGGACCAGAGAACACAGTACTATCAGACAGAGCCTTGCCATTGGACCTGCAGCAACGTTCTGTATAGTTGACCAAAAGAGTGAGACGATTTCATTGGATATATATATCCAATGAAATCGTCTTCTATAACAATTCACAGTGCTCGATACATCTCTGTAGAGCTAGCTATAACATGTAATAAGTTCAGAATATGAGTTAAACAAACTCTGGCATATCTCTCTTCTGGACAGACTGTTTCGTACCACTATTTTCGTCATTCTGCTGATGAGTGCCTTATGGTACGAAACAGTCTGTCCAGAAGAGAGATATGCCAGAGTTTGTTTAACTCATATTCTGAACTTATTACATATATATATATATATATATATATTTACGTAGAAATACCCAGAACCGCAAATATTCAGGTAAATATTTACGTGAACATTTCATGTCACCATTTACGTAAATACTCACGATACGGCTGAAATCGTGAATATTTACGTAAATATCTGCGATTTGGGTCACTAATCGTGAACATTTAAGTAAGTATATTATGTTCGATGTCATCTCTGGGCCACCGTGGTCTCACAGTATTATATAATTGAAATTCTGTGCCGTCCAGTGTGTTTTTAAGGTAGAGTCGTCGTTTGTTTCAGCTGGTTACAGTGTCTACTTGTTGTGAAAACAGGACAAAAAATAATAAACATGAGAAAATTACCCTAAAAAGGATGGAAACAAAATGGGGACATGAAATTACAGGAACAGGAAATAATAAATAAAGATTGGATGAACAAAAAAGGGGTGGATTAAAAAATCAAAGAGCCAGAACCCCAACTTAAAAAAGATAAAGAAAAGAGCACAACTATAAACAAAGACAGCAACAAAAAAACAAAAACAAAAAAAACGGTCAGAGCGGCTAAACGTAGTCCTCGGATTTCGCTGAGTGAGAATAATCAAAGCTTAATCATAATTATTTGTTTGCCTTTAATGTGGGAATACGTTTTTTTTGTTTTATAGCTTACCCTTTTCCTTAATATTCAGCAGAAATAATGAATTCCTCTCCGAACACAACTGACGTCGGTCGCTGTGGCAAATCCAATCGTTCTTCCTGTAGTGTTGATTTGTATTTTGTGTGTTCTTGATTTCGTAACACGACACACAGAAGTGTCATCGCAGAGGGGATTAAATAATTGATATTATGCAAAAGAGTTTGCCCAAAATAGACTGTTAAGCCAATCGGATCGAAGAAATGGAAGGACGCTTGCTGTGGTTAGGTGACGAATAAACCCATTTATTCAGCTCAACTTTAAAGGAATGGAGCAACATCAATAAACCTTCTTTAAAAAAAAGAAGTTTTTCGTGCAAATGTAAACAACAGTCTTGTCACTAACTATAGTTAACAGTCTTTTCTATGTACAAACCAAATTATGAAAAGCTCATTTGGCAGTCCGTTCCGTTTGTGGATACAAATATCAACAAACAAACTAAAATTTATATATTTCCGCAATGGATTTCTTCGTTTCGATAATAGTAACGAAAAAACGAATTTCAACTAGAACAAAAATCATCTAAAAAGAAAAAAAAGGGTGAAAAAACATTTTATAACTGATGAACTTATTTTGATGATAAACATTTCGTACTTATTCCATGAAAAGACGTTGACATTAATTTCATACCGAGACTGATGTTAGCAGCGAATACAAATAATAGTCTGGCCCGATTTTGAGACAATGTTGAAATAGAAGCTTTGCAAAGGGGACCACACATAGATGATCAAAGCTGTTTTAATGTACATCGGGGCCTTTTCCAAACCTCGGCTTAAGCTTCGTCTCCGGCTCCGGGCTCCGTCTAATGTTATGGACACATCGTGCAAACTTTACACTGCTCCTCAAACCGAAGTCGGAGCCCAGGCCGAGGTTTGGAAAATGCCCCAGGCCGGGTGTTATGACTTCGGGCAGTGGCTATGCCCTGAAAGCCGAATGAATGTCCTACTCGTCATTCATTGTGGCTACACCAAACAGCCGTAGCCAAAGCTGAAGCCGAAACAAAATACTTTAACGGGCGAAATATTAGTGACATGTTCATTTGAAGAAAAAAAAATACACAGCATTGTTATGATGGTATTTCTTATAAAACGAGTTCATTTACACTCTAAAAAGATGCAGGCCTGAATGGACCTGGTGAAGGTTTCTATCGAGCCATTTCCGGGCCAACGTGGCCCATTCGGGGAGGTGGGGGTGGGGGTGGGGGTGAGGGGGGGTTTACAGGCGACCAGAGTCTTGGTGGTTATCGGTCTCAAACTGAAGTATATCATTTATCTGAAAATTAGTTGTAAACACAATTTGCAAAGGATTTTAAAAAGAGGAAAATCTAAGTCAAACATAGCCTTTTGTCAAGGCCTTCGTGGCTTGGACAGCCTCGTAGAGCCGCGATCCCAAGCGACTGGAAGGGGAGACCACGCACGCGAGTGGCAAGCCTTTTCCAACTTTTGTGTGGTTTTAATGTTTGTCTTTATATCTTGATTTTTGCTACTATACGGATAGCAAAAGTCAAACCAATTAGAAGCGAAGCGGGTCAGCGGGTCAGCATACATTAACAAATTATGCAAATTAACAAATATACGAAATGGCGAACGTCTTGTCGTGTGTATCATCGGATACTTATTTGCATACAAGTTATGAATAATGCACGTTTCATGCCTAATGAATAATTCATCAAAAATATGCAGACACGTTGGAAAAGGCCCTCGTGGCCTCGTGGTCTCCTGTTCCAGTCGCTCCGCTGTTTACAAAGCTGTCCAAGCCACGAAGGCCTTGACAAAAGGCTTAGTCAAACATTGCGTGGGGTGGGGGGGGGGGGCACGTGTTCATCTACAATTGCATCGTCATACGGTAAACAAAATCGCATGAGTTGTAGTAGTGCCTGTCTTATTGGTTGGGACCGAAAATAATTGTAACTGTTCAGTACTTAACACAGTGGTCGGGCATTTTTTTTACTTGGCGTGTTGAGGACGCTAGAGGGCGCAGCGCTCGTAAATTCATTTGCGTATATTGTGACTCGAGTCTAATCACCATTACCCAGCTGAAAAAGAACAAAAATAAGAACAGCAACATAAATATTACAGCAGCAGCAACAGCAATACTACAGTAGCAGCAACAGCAATATTAACAACAGCAGCAGCACTATCAGCAGCAACAGCAACAGCAACAGTAACGACAACAACAGCACACCAAAAGCAAAGACCAAAACCCTCAAGGACAGCGATACTCCAACTCCCACCTAGAAGAGTTTTAATTGGAATACCTTTATATACAAGTAAATTGGGGGCAGGGTCTAAACCTTAAAAAGTTCCAAATAAAACCGGCTCGTCAACCCCCCCCCCCCCGCCACCCCCACTTATAACCACTTATATAACCCCCAAAAGGAACAAGAAAATGAGGGAGGGGGGAATCTGGTCAATGGTGTGAAATTGGACTTTTGCCATAGAGCCTCTAGTTTTTACAATGATCCCCATGTATACACTCTAAAAAAATTCCCGGATCAGATAGTACCCGGATGTTGGGTCCCATTATAGGACCTGACTCATATCAGGGTAAGTACAATGTACGTTCCGGAATCTGTGTCACAATGATCACAAACTCTGTCAAACTGACGCAGGACCTGAGTCAAAATCTAATTTTTTCAAACAGCTATTTTTCCAAGTCATCCCGAAATCCGGAGTCCGGGTGAATTCTGACATGGGAGTTCTTTTTTAGAGTGTACTTGAGGGAAAACTGGACCCCGTCCTCGTGTGTTTTGTCAGAAATCGAGAGTTCGCGGGAGATTCATCTAGGTTCGCATCCAAGCCAGTTCCTAATCTCAATTGGGTCGCGACCGATCACCACGGTGTCCACGAACTTCACCGGGTACTGCCGGGCCGTGGTGCGGGTGTTAACTCCCCCAAGACGGATCTGCTTGCACAGGCACGGATCGGGCTGAGGCACCAGCCATCGAACGCGGTTACCAGCCTGTGGATCGGGCTCCATGATGACGTAGCACGTCCCAGCTTCTAAAATAAAAAGGAAACAAAAGCACAAAATGGTCAATTTAGAGAGGTTTTATTTGGTTGAGCTTATCATATCGTGGTTTTCCAATTAGTAGTTAATTCTTGTGATACGGTGACAACACCAAAGGAACATACACAAAGGGTAAAACGTTCTTTGACATGACAGTCCGGCTGACAAAACTATGTTTTGTTGTAATAAGAGAAACCGATGGTGTATGCATTGGACTTTGAGTGGGACGTTAGCTGGTTATCGGAAAATGAAAATCTGGTAACAGAACTCGATTATCTAATTCAACCTACCCACCTTCGTTTGGTGGGCTGCTAAGGACAGTCCTGGATCCAGAGCCGGTTGCCTCTACTTGTATAGTCACAACGGGTTTCTTTCCAGTTGGGGTGGTGCTAAGAGGGACTTCGGTCGATGTCTTGGTCTCTCCTGTGGTGGTTAACTCGGAGTTAGGCTCAGCTTCGGTCAGATCTAAAAACTGGGGAACTGTCGTAGCTACTGGTGAAGCAGTTTGACCTTCGGTGGTTACCCCTTCGGTGGGTACCAGGGAAGCAGTCTCGGCATGAGTACGAGCAGAAGAAGTCGTTTTGTAAGTCTCGGTTGCTCCTTCCGTGGTTGCCGCTTGGGTAGTCTCGGGCTGAGTCTGGCCTGGAGTGGAAGGAGCGTCAGTCGCAGTTACTGTTGAGCTTTGCACCTCGCCTAAAGGGTCCGTGGTGATCACAGTCTGGGGAACAACTGTTGTAGACTGCGTCGTGGTGGGCGCTTGTTCGCACAGAATAGTCGAGGATAGCAACGAGGCACATTCGGCTGATGTCAAGACACCGGTGTCTACTACGTCCACCACGTTCAGAACGAGGCATTGAATGCTTGCCTTCGTTGAAGGTTGGCCTTCTTTCCAAGCTGAATGGGATACCAAAATTTTAAAAAGAGAAGAACAACGTCCGTGAATGTCAAAAGAGTCTACAGTGCCTAAAAGCTTTGAAGTGTGTCAAACTACTTATTGAGGCTGACAGGATAAAGACGGCCCCTGAATGGAACAAACAGCCGTCATTGCCACTACGTATACGGCAGGGCCGCAGGCGTATTTTTTTTCCCAGGACGAACGTGGGCAATTAACATAAATGGGCGTAGTAAACTTTACATTTCCCTTTGCACATGCGTACTTGGACGTAATAGTTGTGGGTTGAAATCCACTCGAGAATATTTTTACCTGTACGTGGACATGAGTCAAGCTTTAGATCAGAGCAAGCGCTCCCAGCTGTACAATTCGCCATCATGCCTCCGTTGTCGGCGACATGTGTCCGAAAGTAAAACTTATTGAGAAGAGTACGCATGCGCGAGGGTATTTTACGGTCAAACACGCCCATTTTATGTTAATAGCCCACGTTCGTCCTGGGGAAAAAAATACGCGGGCCGCAGCTGTGTATTTCGAGAGTGGCGACATGGGGGAAAAAATGTTTTCTCTGGTAACGAGGTTGCAGGGACGCCATTGCGGTCCAAAATGTAGCACAAGCCAATGTCCAATATAATCAGTCTGTGTTTGCGAACATGTGTGTGTGTTTTTTTAATGTCCGGGGCTTCTAATCGCAAGTTGTCGCACCCCCCTCTCTCTCAATACACAGCTAGCTCTAGGCAGGGTACCCATAGGCGTCCGACCCATGTGGGAAGGGGGGGAAGGGGGCAACTGCCCTCCATCCAAAATTCGGACAAAACAATGGGGACAATTCCGGCACCGCAAGAATAGAAAAAAACTGGACAGAGAAAAATAAAAAAGAGACTTTTTATCCGATATTAGAAATTTGTTTTTACCTGTGTCATATTTTGGACAAGTCAACTACTCTGCACCTCTAAAAGGCAAAGTATATCTTTTGTTTTGGAACCGTTTGATTGTTTTAATCCTATATTATAAATGTAGGAATATGCAATGAAATTAACCTGTAAAATATTGTATTTCAAAAGGTAGTAGCGTTATTGAGATATCGCCGAAAATCTGGAGTTGTTTTGTCCACACAGGAAGAATAATCCCTTTTAATACGAAAACTCAATCTGAAAAAAAAACGTTTCATGCTCGAAGTGTTCCTCAGATTGACTTAAATTTAAAAAAAACTTTCTCTAAAACCATACTCTAATCGTTTCTCAAAACAGCTGCAGTGCCTCTTTCCAAGTAATTTTTTTATGGTCATTCATTTTTGGAGTAATTAGGAAAAAGTAACCTGCCTCTAACCGAACAGTCCCCACACGCGCCAATGACGAACACAACATTGCCAAAAAACACTCACGCCAGTGTCCGCTGAGATCATCCACCGAGTTGAAGAACGTTGTGTGGTCTACGCACGTAAACGTGTCCCAGGATGGCGACTCACACCCTAACCACGCGTTGCTCAAATCCTTCGATTTGATGAGCTCGTAGAGGGCGTTGAACTCAGCAGCGGTGTCAATCACGGGAAGGTTGGCCCCAGCTTTGAGACAAATTTGCCCCGCTGCCTCCCATGTAAGTGATGTCCAGTCGTCGGTGATGGAGGCCCGGTAACACTGAGTACCGATGGCATCCCATCCAGATGAACATTCAACTGTTTTTTTTTTTCAAGGAACAAGCCCAGGGAAATAACAACAATGCTCAAAATGTTACTTCTAATATTTTGTGTTGGCTTTACTCAAACTTGCAAATCAAACGTGGGGATTTATGTATAGAGTAATTATTAGCCAGAGCTTTGCGTCATTCGTGGTGTACGAATGACGCAAACCTTGGGCATTATCCTATCCATATATTCATTCTCCATAAAATAATGCCCACTTAAAACTCTGCAGTGTGGGCCGCTGACAGCACATGCTGACATACATGTATTTTACTATGTCCATTGTCTTTAACCACATCGTACACACTGGTCAGCTCATAATGACATGATATCCTAAGCTGGACCATGCCACATGTCCTAGAGGGGGTGTCAACCAACAGGGATCAGTGATTTGGTTAGGAGGGGGGCAGGACAAAACTCTGCCAGCGAAACCAAATTATATAATTTAACTAATTTAGCAAAAAAAATGTAAGCTTGAATTAACCAAGCAATATTTGGACATGTAAAAAACACACACACTTTGAAAAAAAAAAATCGTTGAAAAATGCAACAAAATAAAACAATGGAAAATGGCTGTCAACATGTGCCGTCAACGGACCACAGGGGCGTTGGCAACCAAACAGGTCTCTCACTGCAGTTTTAAAAGGAATGATTTTAGAAACGTACTGACCGCCTGCAAATAACAATAAACAAGAATAACAAAAAAATATCACCCCATATAAGGTAATTTGAAAATCCCCTTCGTTCTGACGAACTTAAAACCCTCTAAAAAGTGTCATTGCTAACTCTTTTTTTTTTAGGATGATTAATTTCGAAATTTCTTGTATATCCCACAAATTATTGTTATCAATACAATACACCAAACTTAAAACCCTCTAAAATTGTGTGTGATTCATTTCGATAAATGTTTTTAAATGATGATTAATTTCGACATTTCAATACATCAGTGGCAAACTTACTTACCGGCGTTTGAGTAAGGCGTACCAACGATCATTACAAGCAAACCCACGATTATTCGCCTGTGGATGTAACCAGCAATAACAACCAATAAATGAATGTCAAAAAATGGTGTGAGATTACCATTGTTCAGAATGAAAAGGGTAAAATGGTCACAGATTTATACAAAAACTAACATGTCATAAAAATGGCAGGTGGAAAACTTCCCTATATAGATAATTTCGCTTGAAATGCACATGAGAAAAATAACTAATTTTGAACTCGCAAGTCCAAAAACTGGATGTCCGAAAACACTGAAAGCATAAAGGTTTTTGTGGTTTTTTTTAGACGCTAATGAACGATTGAGCTTAAACTCTAGAAGGTTTATTCAGGCCCACGAGAAATTTTTTTTGCAAAGGGTTGCTGTTTTTTTTTCAAGGACAATTGGCGTGAGCAGAGCACAAAGCCATTACGGCGTTTGGTCCGGGCCCGCTTAAATGCTCTGTCGAATCAGAGACACGATTTGGCACATAGATCTCTCTTTTTTTTGGGGGGGGGGGCACGAGTATTATTCGTGTAATTTGCAAAATGACTTCCCCAAAATGACTTGTTTTCACGTGGTGAAGTTTGGTGAAAAGATTGTTAGTTTTCGAGACTCTTGCAGTAAATTACTAGAATCGCGGTTCAAATTGAAAAATATTTTCAAGGCTAGTTGTTTACGTATATGCATTTATCCTCCTTTTCGTTAATACTGTCATTGAATAACATGTAAGTTTTAGAAGTGATTAGACCAAAGGGAACAATAAGTGCCTCTCGTTAACGGCTACCGAAAATTTTTATGGTGATTATTTTTTTATAACGATGAATGCAGTTTTTTGAAGGCTTATCCCTGGCATCAAATGCTCACTGATCAATCTTAGTCATACGTTTTTGACGTTTTTGACATTACCAAGACAATGAGCGAAAATTACATCAAAGCTAAGTAATGTTATCCTTATTAACATTTAACCAGTCAACTGTGAATGGAAAAATTAATAATAATTTATATGATTGCCATTCATTTGGCCAACGCGTACCAAGGACTATGTTTTATTTTGATGTCACGTTTTTTCTACAAGCACAAGCTGGTGAGAGTTTCCCACCGCATGTTACAGTGTATCACTTTGGGGCGACTGGGCTGTCCAGTGGCTAAAAGGTAGCCACTGGACTGCCCAGCCGCCCAAAGCGATAGGATGTTGAGCAGGGTTTCTTCATTTTTTTTATTTTCCTGATTTTATTTTAATTTTACTTATTAAATTGTTAGCTTAAAATGTAGCCATTCCATCAAATGTTTTTGGTGTGGAAACAAGTGATGTAACAAAACAAAAACATTCATAAAATTGCACTTAATCTCCCCTTAGCTGACGGCTCAAAGGTGCCCGGAAGCCCAATGGTGACCTTATAGTCGCCAGACTTGCACGGTCCTTTGAACGTGTTTGCTTGTTTGTTTGTTTGTTTGTTTGCTTTTGTTTTTTGTTTTCTGTTTTGTATTTTTGTACTGTTGTATTCTATTTATTTATTTTTTTATATGAGGAAACCGTCTCTTTTGAAAAATAGGACTACGCACAGAAAATCCCTTCCACCCCGCTCAAGCCTGCATCGTACGCATGTCTTTTACGGAGATTACGTTTACACAGTCAGGGTCGGCCAGCCGGCCTACCAGGCACACACACACACAGGACATATCACAGTATCACAATGCTGGCCGTCCGAGCACACTAATATGATTTGTTGTAATACAAAACATTTATATATCAAGTAAAACAACCACAAGGGAAACTGACTGGGTAACTTGTTTAAATACTTGGGTTTGAACAAAGAAACATTTACTGGAGTGGGACTTGAACCAACGACCTCCGGATTAACGTACTGGCGTACTACCAACTGAGCTATCCAGCTCTATGTTGGCGGTCTCCCTATTAGTCAATATC
>CM021528.1:3097413-3124192 GCA_010994315.2 Pisaster ochraceus
ATACAGTCGTAAAGTGTAGCATGTGACATGGTATTTTAGCTGGTAACCTTTTTCTGGTAAGCATAATTATGTTGTGCCTAGCTGCTTTTTGTGCTTTGAGCAGCTCTGTATGAAATTGGGCCCAGATGTGAACGAGATAAGTGTTAACACAGAATGGTACCATAGGGTAACTGACGAAAATGACCGGCCGGTCAAATTGGCGCTGACCGCAGAAGTCTAAACAACGGGAACAATGTAACTTTTCTTCTGAACTCTTCTGGTGATTATAAATATATTTATTTTTTAACAAAATATATTTGATTTGAAGTTGAACTTCGAATTAAAATCTATAGAACGCTGTTTTTCCTTTCTCATCGACTACTCATAGAGACTTCGAATGGAGATTGTCTCATTGTGAAATATATTTCAAAATTACTGTAAAAAAAAACTTGTTACTCAGGGCAATATTAGTGGCAACTTTAGAGGCAACCAACCGCACTGCATGCACAAAGAACACTCTGGTTAGCTCGTGATTTACTTTTCTATCGATGCCTTACAATACTCAAGAACGCCAGAGTGAAAACTGAAATGTGAGTGTCTGTTTTTCTTGGAGATTGCCTAGAACTGGTTGCCTGTAAATTTCCCCGTGTGGCATGGCCTTAAGAGGTCATATTGTCTTTAGCTTTTGACAAAATGAGACAGGAGTGACATCTTTGCGAAGAAAATTCATGATTGAAAAAGCTTTCTGTGCAATCGACTAGGAATATGAAATTGGCTTTACCCGAATTCCAAGATGTTATTGGGTGAAGTGATCACTTGATGACGTCCGTGTCAGTAAGCGGTTTGCGATTTTACTTTCATTGGACAAGCTGGCCTACAAATAATTACAACGCCTTGAAAGAGAGCCTAACGATATTTGAATAGTAATCGCTCTAACGTCTTTCTAGCGTCTACATTGCCAGAAAACAGTCGCGTCTCAAGCCTCTCCAGAGATCATATCCTTCAAGTTACACTTGATCATTTTTCTGACAACGCCACCCGTCCCTGTCAGCAGCGCCTGTATACGATGTGCCGATCCCTTGCCCGACTCTGCGTATTCCTTCAGACGAAATTGACCTCTCCTCGTCGGGGTCACGTTCCTGTGGTGACCTTTTGAACGTTAGGTCAGCCGGGGGCGCAGAAGTGATATTTCCCAGCCCGACATGCACCTCTCAGTAAAAAAAAACAACAACGTGTATGTCTGCCAAGTCAAGTTGTCATTATTTATAACAGCAGCTTTCGAGTTATTGGCAGTTTCAACGGACGACTGTTCTTATACAGCAGTGAAAGTTAGATGTCAACGAGGGAACAAACTTGCAGAGGTGAAGCTGTGCCACCCAATCACCCGGTAACGAATCGGTCTATTTATTTTATGGATTTTCCCCCCAACGTAGGCTATTATTATTGGGGTTTTTTTTCAGATGAAAGCTGGGTCAATGTTAACTTTTATATTTGGAACAAAATGGACGTTGGGTCTTTTCGAAATCACAGTTGCTGCTCTCGGTCCTACCTTAGGATCCGACGACCATTTTGATGTATATTGCATAAAGAACTATGCTTTCAGATTGGCTTGTGAAGCCACGGTTGGTAGAGCCTGGAGCGGCAACCGTGGCTTCGCATAACAAACAACTTATCTTTTATGTAGAGAAACTTTTACAATGTCGTTTTGAGTTTGAATTACGTCACGTAATGCCGTGATAAAAGTGAACAACCGTGAAGGTCGATTTCACGAATGTTTGTAACGTGAAGCCACAGCTTGACCCAGGATGGTGAATCACGGTTGTCGTTTTGCGTGAACTAGTTTGACCGTCAATTTAACGGCAAGCTTGCAAATCACTTCACATTTATTACGTGTGAACCACTGAAGGATACTCGTCGCGTGATTCTTTCATCACGCGAACCACTGTGGCAGATTATACATTACGGTGTACATTTATAGCCTGCCATGTTATTAAATTCTTACAAAAATAATTAATGGCCTGATGTTTCGATCCTAGCAGAGTCTTTCTCGAAGGCTAAATGACAACAGAACACACATAAACAAGATTATACGATGGGTTCCTAACCCATGATATTTATATTAACTAAGCTTAGGTAAAAAATAAATGGACAAAGTATTGCATTGATTTATATACCACGATTTTCTAATTAACCGTCTAGTTAATTTCGCAACTATTTAAACGGTGGGTTGATTACAATTTTTACCGGTTGCACCAGTATACCTGTTTATATTTAACTACGTTTTGCATTTATGCCATAGGTCCTTTTAGTTGGTAAGCAGTTTGCAACAGCTAGGACTATAATGTTCTCATAAAATTCTTCGCAGATATCTTTGCCCTTAGTCCGGGCTAACATACAGAGTGACTTTCACCTGGAATGTCATTTGCAACCGCTGAGGCAATTCAAACAATGGAAATACTTCGATGTTTTGATATAAATTAGGAAGAGGTTTAAAACTCAGTGGCAATTCGGACCGTCTATAGACCAGCAGGACCCCCCCCCCCTTTGTCGGTCTACCCCCATGGGGGCTTAGCTACCGACACTCTGGGAGACGTAAAGCGTTTAATGAGGAATTTCTATGAAATCGCTAAATAGGAATTCCCGGTCATTTTCGGCAGACGGCCGGCCAATCTAAACACCGCGTTATTCCATTTCGCGCCAAATTGAAAGGCTCCTAAAAAACAGTCGTTCAACTTCACTAATAAATGTGTAAAAGCAAATGTTTGTTTGCGTCATGTCGTTACAAAAAGAGATAGCCTTTCAATACAATTCACTCGAACAGCATTCAAATTCGCAGCAGTTTTTTTTTTGTGTTTTTTTTTGCAACAATCTCCAGTTGCGCCTACTCTCCGAAATTGAATGTCGATTTCGTATGGCTGAAAAGATCGCCCTAAAAGTTAATTGAATAGATTGTTCTATAAATTCGCATGCAGCAGAGTGAAATGGGATGAGGGTTTCAACTGAAGTGGCAAAATCGTGGTAATACGAATTCATGAGAGGCCAAAATAGGCTGATTTTGTGACGAAAATGAACGGGGAAACTATATCTGTTTGCTGAATGTTTTGAAGGAACAATGTTTTACTATGTCAGTGTTTTTCCATGCATGGATGAAGGAAACACAATACGTGACTTCACATTTTTTATATATATATTGTATATACTTTGTTCTACCGTCGTTCTGTTGATTTAACACTAACCTGAATTTACAGGCAAAGGGCTCGATTTCACAAAGCCCTAAGATTCATCTTAAGATGAGTTGTCAATATCACTATAGTGATTTTCACTGTGACGTCACACTCTGCTTGGCATCTAAAATTGACACACAGTTAGGATCGATCTTGGCTCTTTGTGAAAATCTTCTCTTTGTGTAAAATCACTCTGAAGTTTTGATGTAACAATATGGGGTTATTACAGAATTGAACCAGATGATTGAAATTTTAGGTTAAAAAACATTTTGTGTTTTACTAGTATTGAACAAAAAACACTAAGGCCTACCTTGTTAAGTTCTTTTAATATTTTCTTTTAACTGTCCGGTGTTTTGGGATGTTTTTTTGTTTGTTTTGGTAAAGTGCTTTGAGGCTCTGCGTAAGGCGCTTAATAAGTAAGTTGTATTATTATTATTTTTTGTGTTTAATGTACTTTTTGTTTTGGTTTTTTATTCTATTGTGTTGAGGCTTTTATGCTGGAACCCATTGAAGAAAATTGGGTTCCACTGAAAGTGCCCCATAATGATAATAACATTTAAAATTGCAATAATAAATTTAGAAACAAATACAACAATCCATAAATAAAATAAGCCGACAGTTATACATCTTGAATTGAACTGAGAATCAGAACAAGTACATTTACTTACGAAGGGGAAAATTGTTCAACAAAACTCTTTTTATTTCCCCTTCGCGCCATAGCACAGTCTTAAAATTTAAGCCCCCCCCCCTTATAATTTTTTTTTCATATAAGCAGGCCTAATATTGCATCGAAATTCTAGTGGTTTAAATGAATTTGTAGCGACTGAAGCGAAACCCTTTAAGATCTGGTTTACCTCAAGACGGAGCGAAATGAAGGTTTGGAAAAAAGAAATTCCCGGCTACTTCTCGGTTTTAGTCACGGGTCTGTTAGGTTAGGTCGTCACTTCACCCCACAAGATCTTTCTCCCCCTATACGGTAGACGTGCCCGGTCCCTCACTCCGAGCCATGAACTCGGAATTATTGGCTGTATCGACCACGCACCGTGGATGGAGGGGAAGATGTGTCCGACAGCATGAAGCCAAAACGGCAATGTGAACACGCGGAGAGGATCGGGGCTCGATTCGTCAGGTGAACCATGAGCGAATTCTACATCCGTGAACGGATAGATAAACAAACTCACGGTATACGAGAGACAAAACAAAATAGCCAACGAGATTGCGTCGCGAGAAGGAGAAGACAATGGGTTGAGTACACACTTCGATGAGTAACCACTCTTCTTTGTTCTAACAATACAAAGTGAGGAAGCCATTACTCAACTCGAATTAATGGCTTTGCCAGTGGCAATGGCCAGCTGAAAAGATTCTTCAACTTTGGAGCCGCAGCCAACATCGGTAGCCGTAGCCGAAGTCGCTTGATGCATACACGTCCTTGATACGCGGTAATGTTATGGTTACCTTTTTTGCGCAAACAAATCAATGGCTTACAAATACAAGACTATACAATCTGAAGCTGAAATGAGAAGATTTCTCTAAAAACTTGCTCTTGAAATATTGGAAATTGCATCCACTGGAAACTTGATCACCTTTATAGATTTTTTAGATTTTAATGTACACGCAAGTATTCTTCACTTCAAATGGAGAATAAAGGATGAAATCACAGTGAATCTGTCTGACTAATTGGAATTGTGTGACCTGACCAATTTACTCTAAAATTTAATTACTGATAATTCTTCACTGCGTTTCATGTCGCAGACGCCGGTTCTAATCCCACCCATGCGACAGGAAATTGATTGGTGGTATCAATCAAAACTCGTAACGTGGGTTTGCAGCATTTTTCGACTTACCCAAACTGACTCTCTCTCTCTCTATAACATTCTCCTAACATGTAGGCATACATTCAGACCAACCGGTTACGAAGTTTTTGACGTCGTCACTGCCAGAAAAAGAAAAATATATATATTATACAAAAACTAAATTTGTATATCTTTCTTTGTAGCAGATTACAATTAGTGATATTTTCCACCCAAGTGTTGTATTTCATCAGGACATTTTGTCATATTGAAATCAGAAATATTGTAATCAATTTTGCAAAAGGGACACAACCAGTTTTGTGTTTATATTATAAACTCATCGTCAGAGGGGTCACAATGTGCGTATAGCTGATGTATTCACAATTAATGAAGGACAGCAATATATGGGTCAACTTTCACAGACTCGCTCATATCGGAAACCGAGCCTTTCAAACAATTGCTGTTGTCAAGTCACCCCCATCAATAGTGGACGGTACGTGCATTGTATGGAAAGTTCCCCACATCTTTTTACGATGTTTTAGACAACAATGTCTGGATTGTAAATAATCGAGTTTGAACTTCAAGGTATTATACAGGATTGGTGAGGGTAAAAACAACATCATTGTTTAATTTTAGTCCGGAAGCTTACAGATTATGAAGTGTTATGTTAGAACCATTTTTTTTTTCCTGTGAAATATATCCCTCTGAAATGAGATTGTATTCGAGAAAACTGTAGGCTATCTGAAAACCTGTTTTGACAAAAACGCAACGGCTCAACCCGGTTGTTACAACCAACATTGAGGACGAATCGTTTACATTCTGAAAATTGAACATGGTTTTCCACTATTTTCTTCTGACTCACACAACGGATTAAGCCTAATTTTTCACAGTTTTTTTTTTAATTTCATGTATAATGTTTGATCACACAAAACATGAACACTGTCTGCGACAATTTTAGCAGCTCTAACAATCCTGTATAACACCTTTAAGTTGCCTCATTTGAACGTATACGGGAATCGAGAAACAAACAGTATGCAAAGTAACTATTAATGAAATATAGCCGTCTTGCAAAATTGTTATCAAATCTTAGCTCATCAATATGCAAAAGCAAACGCGTGCTTTCATACCGTGCTTTGAATTTGTATAACCCGCGTGCACCACCAATACGGCAGTTGAGGCCTGTCGGCACGTGGCCCCAGCAGTATCAGCGAGTAACGGACACGGACCGAAAGATAGGTGACATACCTGACCAGGCCGGGCACGAGGGGTGTCGCCTGAATAATTGACCCTTATGCCCGGGCACAGTGTGCCGAGAAAACACGGTGAGCCATGGACAAGCTGTATGTGTGCCCCGGTGGTGCGATGAAGATGATGGAGAAACCGGCTGCGAGAGGCTCCAAAACAGGCGATTTTATTAGGGAAATTCGCACTGCCAACTCGAGTGACATCCACGCGGTGTAATTCTAGCTGCTCGTTAAGCATGTATGTAGGCCTATGCCCTCTCCCCCTTTTTAATTCACGGTATAAAATGAATTTCTAACGATCCTTTTTTTTTTTTTTTTTTTTTTTTTTTTTTTTTTTTTTTTTTTTTTGGCTAGGGTTTTCTACCCCCCTTTACCCCCTGTGGTGGTGCCTGGAGACATGCCATGGTCGCTTTGTTCGAGCTTTTGTGTTGCCTGCGTGGCCCTAGGTGCTTGCTGCGTAATCAATCCACGCAAATACAGACTGACTTTGAAAAAACAATCGGGTATGGGATTACGTGTATTAGGCAAGGGCTCCGGGTGCGTATGGCCGCGCTAAAAAGCTCCCGCAGGCTCAAGTCGGTCGAGCCGGCCAGGCCGACCGGTCGGAGGGAAGCAGTCCACGGTGTTGTGAGACATAAAGGGAAGAGAGCCGTAGTGAAATGGCTCTCGTGGTTTGCTTTCTCTCTTTCTCGCTCTTTCTTTCTTTAAGAACCCAATGAACATTTGCTAGCTTAGGGTTTCGTATCGGCTAATGCGAGTTAGCATTACATTTCCATAACGCCGAAGAGCCCGTACTCTACCGCTAATAATACGGGGAGAGAGAGGGGGAAAAAGTGTAATCTTCGGGTACTGGCACATTGAGAGAGCCGGGCTCTCACCACATTGCGTGGTAAAAAAACAAAAAAAAAAACCAGTCACTGCCTAGCCTCTGCGCTCAGCATGCGCCCCTGTGTGGAAGCTACTTTTATCACGGGCAAGGCTTCATTGTCAAATTGCCTGTCAGTGATGTCATGAAGAAGGGGGCGGATCCTAGCCATAATGATGGGGGCACAAGGGTAAAAGGGAGTCCACGACCTCACATATTAGACGTCATTTCAAGACTGAAGTGGATAAAAAATGAGTAAAAATTCAATAAGTTTCATGTCCATACGAATCCGTTCAAAAAATCGTCCAATTCAATATATTTTTTTTTTTTTGTAAGGGTAGTTGTGAAACCCTTATTGAGCTAGTCAGAACTAAATACAATATGAAATCTATGGGTGTTTGAACTGAAGCTTGACTCACAATATTGACGTGTTTCTCTAATGACTTGGTTGTGGAGGAAGCTGTCGCACGAACACGTAAAACTACTCACCGTTGCGCCGTGACGTCCTCTTGAACAAATTTTCTTGTGGACATTTTATAAGACATCAGAAGAACGGTTGTGGACAAGACTATTTGCATACGAGCATGCTGGGACTACCATATGAAGGAATTGCGCATCATTTTGCCGTTTCTGGTAGTTACGGCTATGGCTACGGCTTGATCACCGTGTTAACGTAGGTTGAAGCATAGTCAGCCCTTAGCAACATCCGTAGCCGCGGCCATGAATTAGGACACGATCATAGTTTCTGTATACATTTCTTCCCGCCCGTATCAACCAGCCGTTGAAAATGTCATCACATTTTGGCGGTCGCATTTCTATTTAACACCGAGTTACGGTCGATCGTGTGGACCCAACTTTCAAAGGGCTGCTTAAGCGCAGAAAATAAGCTTAGCACAACGGAATTATGCTTACAAGAATAAGGTTACCAGCCAAGCTACCGTGTCAAACGTACCATTTGTGACTGGTGTCCTGCTCATTTCTACTAATCAGGAAATCTCATTTGGTCGTGATTTTACGTGCGTTGTGCTTATTTCGGTTTGGTAGAACCTCTAAAAAACTTCAGACGGGAATATTTTCTGAGAACAAAAAGCAACCTTTGAGACTAACAAAATCTCAACCTTGAGTTTTTTTTTTATAAAAGCAGGGTGTACTTTTTTGGTAATTACTCCCCAAGTTAATGACCATAAAAACTTACTTTGTAAAGAGCACTGGGTAGCTGTTGGTAGTATAAAACATTGTAAGAAACGACACCTTTTTAAGTAATGTAGTTTTAGAGAAAGTGGTGATTTTTCACCCACAAATTTAAATCTGAGAAAGGCTTGAGGAATGAAGCAACAAGGTTTTTGTTTTAGTTTTCTTCTTCTTCTTTTTTCTTGCAACTTTGATGACAAATTGAACTCAAACTTTCACAGGTTTATTATTGTATGCATTTGTCGGGATACACCAAGTTAGGATACTGGTCTTTGACAATTACCAAAAGCGTACACTTCCTTTAAAGCAATACTGGAAGTCCGTGAGCCAGAAGATGTACGTAATGCATAGTTAGTCTGATTGCAGTTGCATTATAAACACAATCATGCCCCCCCCCCCTTACCATGATATGCCGGCTTCAAAAGGTGTTCAACATGTACCGAACTTTTGAACTCCCATGTTCGGACTGCATACAAAATCAAAAGAACTTGGTAAGGCCCCCCCCCCCTCATGTTCCCACCTTATGTCTGCGGTCGTTTCATATGTGTATGCGCATTCATCTGTTAAAGATGTCATCGCCCGCGCAGGTGCTGTGAGGTTGAACCATTTAGTGCTGTATCGCGTTTCCACCCAGTTGAGAACCGCGGAGATGTTCCAAGTTTTAACCTTTCTTATTTCATTTTGAGAAGAGCATGTTAATCTCGGATGGATTAGGGCATAGTTAGGGGTTTTTAACAGTTAGTGTGTGTGTGTGGGGGGGGGGGGTAATTCTGCTGTGATCACTCGCATGGCTGCGTACCCCCGGCCTTTGCAAAAATGTCCGTTTCGATCGCCGTGTTGTTCCCCGCTGAAAGGTACGGCGCACGGAGTGCACGTTTGGCTAATTATAGATGCGGAGTGGACGTAGGCCCGTGTCCCATGACGGCTCAGGCTATGCGTTAACTGCTACATTTCTGGTGCTGCCATAGCCATAGCCATAGCCGTAGCCTTAGCCATAGCCACAAGGCATAGCCGAAGTCGCTTCATTCGGACACTGTCTCGGATGTCCATTTGCAACCAACCCGCGGGCTTTTCAGCTAAACGGGTTCTTCGGTTAACAAGAAAATGGTACCCTAAATATATACCCGTCTGTTGACGAAAGGCTGAGGTTATAAACTAGGTATCTTCGTGCATGAAGTAAGACTCTTTCACGATGCCCATTTACGGATTCTTAACTGGTCAAGGTAACTCACCATATTATAACTTTATAAGTCATGCTGCGGACGCGGTAGTCATCATGCAAGAAGTCGATAGTATTTATTGAAGTGCAAATATTGTACCCCATTTATAATAAGTAATCTAATTGGACGCGTTATGTGAAGTCATTCTTATCTGGGCGCCATTACTACAAGTTGAAATGTTGTGACGTCATGCACGTAGTGCCAAGCTTATAATTAACAGCCCTCGCCTTGGCTAAACCACGGCTTCACAAGCCACCGTAGGCTTACAAGTCTCAAACTACAAAATGAAGAAGAAAGCAACATTTCCTTGTGAAATTTTATTTTGTTCGAAGCTTTGTCGATAGTTTGCCTGTAAATGGGCACATTGCCTTGTTTTTAAAATAGGATATAATGATCCACTCAAATAGACCTCGAAACTGTATGGTTTTCCTTTTAAATCTTGAAACACGGTCCGTTATTTTGTGGAGTCAAAAATGTGGCTCTACAAAACGGGGGACCGTGTCATAGGTCGCGAAGTAAAAGGAAAACCACACAATTTCGGGGTATGTTTGTGTGGATCATTATATTCCACTTTTAAAACACCTTGCAGACATGTCACAACTAACTTTTTTTAATAGCTCAAATCGCCCAATCCAAGGCAACGTGTCCTTTTAAATCAACCCAAGCCAATCATTGCTATGTTACCCAACACGGTAGCATAATAATTGTTTGAAGTTTGTTTTTCTTCCACCAGCACAAGAAAATATACACCAATTTAACAAACGGAAGCTTTTATTCCTAGGTATTCAATTCGTTTTTCAGATCATGTCACTGAACATCGGACTTCCAGTGTCTTTTTTGGGGGGTCCATACACACAAAGTAGAATCACGCCAAGTCTTGATTTTACTCGTTACTTGTTATATTTTCTCTTTAAAAGTATAGACTGTCTCATTACTATACACGCGAGAACTGATGTAGTCTTGGACTGCAGTCAAAGTAACGCTTCAGTGTCTATAACGTGGCAGCAAATTAGTGGTTTTTTTTGCGACCAGACACAAAACAAATGAGCAAGACGTCATGTCTCTTTTACTTCTCTCCACCCCACAGTCTTTTAAAAAAGAAGGAAAAAAAATGAAAAAAGGAGAAAAACCAGAGAGAAATTATCAAGTGCTGATGTCTCCCTTTCACACGGCACAGAGACGTCAATGACCTCCTTTTTTCGATAAAGACAAAGATAATGTCTTGATTGGGGAGGAGGGGGCGGGTGCTATCTGCCGGCAGAGATATCATATCTGATTCCCGCCTCCTTACCTAGCTTGGGTGTCATTTTGATTTACCAAATAACTGGAATGGATAGCCCTCTGTCTGATAAGCGTGGCGTAACCGTTCCTCCCAATCAGATGTCAACTTGAACGTGCATTACGGTCCTGTTTCAAAGCCAGTTTAAAACGTGGGGTCACCACTTTTTGGGGTCACCACTTTTTGGGGTCACCACTTTTTGGGGTGTTTTGTCGAAGAAACCTTTCCCTCATCCTAAAGAGGTCAACTTCCCAAGTGCTCCGTTGGCGCTGTGACCAAGAGGCAGTTGACATGCAACCAGTTCTGAGAGGCAGTCACATAGAAAAGAAACAACAATCACATTTTAATTTCTACGTATTTGTTGTGTGATGATAGCAATTGCTTTAAAGTCAAGACCCTTATAAAGTCATCTCGGAGAAAAACAACACCGAAGATCGCTAAAATATCTGAGGTCGATTGAAGATTGTTCGAAATGTTATGTGAAGCAAACTTCTCGAACACCTATTATCATAATCTAGTCTCCAAATTGCTGGATTATCTCTTGTCAAATCCTAGCATCAATAGAATCTTTTGAGAAGTAGCGGAACGAAACCTCACAGCTGTTACCAACTGACAAATAAAATATCGCCATATTGTCTTTCAGTACCCCGAGAGTAGCCCGTCGGGCTGTCTGCGTTTCTTCTTTTTTTTTCCCCCGAAGACGTTTGCAAATTTTAAATGCAAGTCTTGATTAATATCTAAGAAAACAGTGGACTCCATGGTTGAAGCCCCTGTAATGAATTCATCCTTGTGCGCAGGCCTCTCCCAATTTTGCCTTCACATTTGGCGAAGTGACCGCAAAATCTGTATTTGTCATTACAGCATCTTTCTTCAATTTGGGAGTAAATGAAGGCCCGACCTGAAGTAAATCCATGGCCGGGTGCGTTAACAACGAGGAGACACGTCAAGAGAAAGAGAGAGGTGGGGAGAGAAGGAAAAAACCAAGACCAGGTTCCACAATGCATCACGTTCCTAATTGGAGATTTTACAGTTAGACTTAAAGCTCGATATCTTGCAAGTCCTTTAGGTAATGTTTAGAGACCAGCCCAGAGCAAAATTTCATGGAGTTTGCTTAAACAGACAATATTGCTTAATATGTTTCTTCTAAGCACACATTAGCAGGGTACCAGTTACAGCTCGTAAACGTGACATGGCATTTTGGCTGGTAAGCATAATTTTATTGTGCTTAGCTACTTTTAGTGCTTAAGCAACTCTATGAATTTGGACCCGATTCCAATCTTGAAACTTCGAAATATTAGTATTCTGGTAAGCATTTTTTTGTGTGTGCTTAGGTACCCTCTGTGCTTAAGCAGCTCTGTGGAGCTGTGGGCCCTCGGTCAAAATTCCATAGACTTGCTTGAGCACAAAAAGTAGATATAAGCACAACAAAGATTTGCTGATCAGAATGAGGTTACCAGCTAATTGTCACATGTACAATCGGTTACTGATATCCTGCTCGTGTTTTGCTAAGCCGAGCATTTTCTGCTTAAGGGGGTTTTATTAAACTATACCCTGGGTGGCGGTTGGTGTCTGGAGACGGTTCGTCATTTTGTAGCTGGAAGGATTTGTTATTGTATTTCCATTGTAGTTTATGACAACTCTCTTGAAATAAGAAGAACTGGTTTTGACGACCCTTCAAATGCGAATGGTTTCCCTGGGAAGTGATTGGGCGATGACGAGCCCGGGGTTTCAAACTTGGGCCTAATTTGCTTTTAGTAAACGTCGGGTATACGCTGATGTGATTGTTCATTTGATGGTGCAAGATGATTTTGGCACATAGTCAGAGTATGTCCTGAGAGAGACGGCTATATAAAGGGCCATTGCAGAGTTGCCCTTTGAAATAAGTAGAATAACAAGCAATGGCAGTCATTTTGAAAAAGAAACCGAAACTTGCTTGTTAGGGCCTACCTATATATTTGTTCAAAGGACAAGTCTGCGATGGCCCTCTGGCCAAATGTCCCGTCCCATGACATATTCTGACTGTGTGCCAATGCTTGTATCGTCAAAGGTACAATTGCCCCAAATATGTCCACAATCTGCCCCACTATTTTAGTGTTGAACATGTGAATGAAACAACACACACTTCAACCATTATAGCTCCATGCGTCAACGTATTGACAATAATAATGTTCGACTACACGCACAGGACTTGCACATGTCTAACAAAGGAGCTCTCGCATCTAGACTTACCTCGTAGTCTTACAAAATACGGACCTTACACATCCACTGAGAAAAAAATCCTTTTGTATTCTAAGCTGGATGATTAAAAAGAGTGGGGGAATGCCACCTTGAATTTCATTTTACCGAGTTCACACAGAAACCTCGATGTTCTAAAACTGGCATTTATCGGTGATCCTCGGTGACACGTTGTGTGTGTGTGTGTGTGTATATGGCGTCAGTGTTTGGCAGTAACATATTGGTACCTCTGTCCGTGCAGCGCCCACGCCACTCACTGCGGACCACTCGGTCGGCATTTAGGCAAGCTGAACCCCCATAGTCTCTCTGCATTTTCGGACCTCATCCCCGTTAAAGTGGAGCTGTACAGCTCCATGTATGACATCGCTTGCACAAAGTGACAGTTTTACTTGAACAAGAAACAAATTAACAACAACTTACAATATTTAAAATTTTGAGATTAAAAGTTGTTTAAGTGCATATTGAAAGAAGACAGCGAATTGAAACAATGGACTTACAAGTTCTACACTGTAACTAGGAACGCAATTTTAAAGGATCATCTTGGACAAAACAAAGTAACCCATTGCGACAATATTAAATGTTAAAGGCATTGTCATCTAGTCTTTTTCTTTCAAATGGGCAGAAAGTAACAAAGGCTAGCTTTATATAGAGCAAAATACTTCAGTTGCTTTTTTCCGTCGTAAGATGCTTACTTTTTAACTTCAAATGATCTTCAATATGAATGACGACGCACCACTGTACCTCAAGGAACTTCTCTCACCCGATACCCCAAGTCGAAATCTTCGATCTACAAAACAAACTTCTTCTAACTGTCCCTGAAAGCAACCACATCCCTATGGCGACCGTGCCTTTTTCAGTATCCGCTCCCAAACTCTGGAACTCTTTACCATTAAATATCCGAGCAACAGAATCTCTGGACATTTTCAAAAGCATGCTTGAAAACACATTTGTTCGGCATTGCCTATGACTGACTCTACATATTGTATTTATCCACTTGTTTTTTTGTTAGTGTGCAAATCTTTTTTTAATGTGCTCCTAATTACATCCCCTGTGTACTTTGATTATCTAAGTACCTTGTAATTTCTGCTTTTCTTAATTTCTTTTCCAGCGCCTCGGAATGTGTTTGGTCATAGATAGATGGCTCTTTAGACATTTTTTTTTCTTTTTCTTAATACCCACTCCAAAAATTCTGTTGACATAATTGTTTTGAAGTGCTTTTATGGATATATTTGCGATACTAGTACATTTGTACTCCAGATGCCAGAGTACACGAACCACCGAAATTGAAAACCTTTGGAATTTTTTAAGTCATCGCACGGCGTCTTCTTTTTAATCACGGTCCGATTTTGTTAACAGAGTGCATTGTTGGATAGCCCCCAAATCACGGCCCAAATTCACAGAGATGCTTGAATACAAATCCTAGACGCAATCACATTATGCTTTGCAGAAATTAAGGTTGCCAGCCAAAATACCATGTCCACAGGTACCATTGTGACTGGTGTCCTGCTGAGTTTTGTTCAGCAATCTTTTATGCTCGAGCAGCTCTATATGAGAATGGGCGCATTTTGTGAGTAATAGTTTTCATTTATTTATTAATCTATTTTTTTAAACTTTTTTTTAAATATTTAAATATGTATGTATTTATTTATGTTTTTCTTTATTCCCTTTTAAAGAAATGTGGTTTTAGAGAAAGGGATTCAAAAACATTCAATCTGAGAAACGCGTCTGCATGAAACGTTTCTCAGATTGTGTTTTCCCAGTTACGGAGTATTCGTCCTGCGTGGACATAAACCTCTCCAGATTTTCGGTGATATCTAAAAAACGCTACCACCTCTGGAAATGAAATTTTAACCGATTAGTTTTATTGCGAATGTCTACATTTTAGATATGATTAAAACAATCGACCGATTCAAAAAAGGTAAGGTTAACTTCCTTTAAAGAAAATAATAATAAGACAGGTTTTTATGTTAGTCTCCGACAACATGATCGCCTATTGGGGCCTATAATGATGACATTGTCATAGGTTAGTTTTTATGACGTGATTGAATTGATTAAATCTTCAAATAATGAAAAGAATTACATAAGCAATTTCAGACTTACTGGATTTAGTATCAGGTTATAACAGCGGTAAACCTCTACAGGATCGAAGCTAATGGGTTGCATCTTTGTTACGCCTCCGTTCACCCCCCGATGCCCAACCCCGACACAGACCTCATTTTGAACAAAAGCGAAGAAGAAAAAAAAGGGACCGGAAAAGAAAAAGAAACGTAAGAAAAAGAAAAAAAACCTGGAAAAAAATATGAACGCTAAGAAAGTATGGGTCCAGCTGTCAAAGATATCCCCCAGGACGCAATTAAAACATAATTCTTCACTAGATCCTGTCTATTTGTCAAGACATCCCGTTCTATTATAATCAAACACTGCAATGTCCCTCTTATTTCCACGGGCTATGGAAAAACACCCGAAAATGATTTCCCCGCGTTGTGAAAGTAAATTCACACTTGGTGAACACAAACACAGGAGGTTATAGAGTTGTTGGATTATTGGTCGTCGAACACGGAAAAAGGACAGAGAAATTTTCCCCGTACAAATAAAGAAGGGGAAAAAAAACCGAAGGAGAAGGGGGAAGGGGGAAGAGCCCGAAGGCGTTGCACACTGCACTCCATATTGTGACATTGCATTCGGTTTGCCGCGCTGGTGTTGTTTATTTCTTCCCGCTACTTCGTGCGCAGGCTTATAGTGTTTGTTTTGCGAAGGCCTTGTGTTCACACGTCCCGATGAGGCGTATAATATACCGTGGAAACCCTTTTTTTCATGGACATAGCCCATTTTTCTTCTTTTACAAAAGAAGCAAATCTTACATCGGTTTTTCAGCGATACAGGAGATTTTTCTTATTCTTTTTTTTTCTTTTTCTTCTTCTTTAAATAAAAATGAACAGGCGTGGATGATGTACTGGTTAATGCATTGTGTTATGAAGCACTCGCTATGTAAGTGTCCGTACGCTATAAGTTTAAAGTACTTTAGCTCCACAATGATATTCTGAGGGCTGTATGCTGGCCGCCAGAGATTTGATATTGTGTGTTACGATGAAGGTAAGAGTGCAGTGTCCCCTATGACTGTACCCCAGCCAGACCCAAAGCTTTCTGCCCCATTGCTGGCTTTTTATACTGTTTGGGAAACATGGCCCTGGGTAGTTTAGTTAGCCTGCCTGGCTCGGGCCTTATAAACGCACACACACACACACACACACAGTCCATGAATCAAGCTGGGGTGGATTTTCTGCAGATTTTCAGTTGAATGACAGGGCCGGAGGGCAAACTGCATACAACATCGATCGCTTTTTAACCGAGGGCCTTTCTCGAGGAAGGGACTGATTTGTCCTGCTCCCGATGCAAGAGAGGGGACCGTGTCTTCCTCATCATCGTCTTCATCTTCTTCGAGTCTTCGTCTTCTTCTTCTTCTTCTTCCTCTTCTTCTTCTTCCTCTTCTTCTTCTTCTTCTTCTTCTTCTTCTTCACTCCGATCTTGGCAAGGAGACCTGGCCGATCCTCAAGAGAATTCCTGGTGATGAGACGATATATAAGTCCCTGCAGTGTCCTCATGAATGGAACTTACCCCCGCTGTATATACGGAGACAGTCGACTATGGCAGTCTTCTAGCACACTGTACAATCTCCAGATTGCTTGGTGACTAGCGCGCGTGCCTGCGTGGTCCTGATGCCCGGCCATTTGCACTCTTGGTAATTTCTGCCTCGGACGACTCGCTCGGCCTCATGATGCGAACACTATCAAACGCTGTCAGATATTTTTTTGTTTTGTCAAGATAAAATGCAAAAGGACTGCTATAAATATTCATTGTGATTTCTCAGGGTTACGCCAACTTGTTTTTCTTCATTTTGTATTTTATTTTAAATTTCACTCCTCTGTCAGAAGTGAAAGGTGTGGAAAATGTTGCCCATCAAAACACAGTGTTGATTCAGGCAATGTCGGTTTTTAAAGTCAATGGTTGTTTTTAATTATGCAAGTTTTACATAAGTTTTCCGGTCATTTTCAGCAAAAAAAAGAGGGCAGCCTATTTCACTTCCATGCGTTCGGATTGGAGCAATTTTGCCTCTGCGGTTGAAACTGTCCAGTTCTACTTCACTTGGAGACGTCCGAATTTATGTAGCATTATAGTCAATTAAACTTTCAAAATGTTCTTTTTAGCCAAGCGAAATCGTCATTCAATTTAGCAGAGCGGGCATGGGCACTACTAGAGATTTCAGCAAATAGCTGCTGAGAATTTGAACGCTGTTCGCGTGGATTGTTTATTAAATTGAATGCTTGTCTTCTTTTTTTCTTCACATGACGTTACCTGCAAAAGAACATTTGCTTAAATTGGTGAAATTGAATGACTGTTTTATAAGAAGCTTTAAATTCCGCGCGAAATGGAACAATCGACGTACAAATTGGCCGCTGATCTGCCGAACATGACTAGAAAAAACCTAATACAATTTTTGCAATAATTTGTGGTGTTTTTTTTATATTTATGAGATATACCACAACAATTTGTGTAGTTGTTGCTGGGTTTACATAAGAGATTTTCCCGGCAATTTCGTTAAAAAAAAACAGTCAACTTGAAAACCTGGCTTATCCAATTTCGTTTTAAAATTAACATTCCGTTGCAGCAGTATTCAACGGTCAAAAGGAGTAGTTCGGTTTTAACAATTAAGCATTGTCTGGTCAAAAGAGTATTCAAAAACCATTTAAGGTCGCAAATATCATTGCGTTTCGCAAACGCCAACAGCAAAAGGCTGGTCAACCCTCCGATGTCATCAGTCGTCAAACTGAAAAATTGTGGGAATGGTAGTCGTGTATGTCTATAAATGAAGTAGACTGACTGAAACCTTGAATGAGAAGAACGAAATCAAAAGCGCGCGAAAACGAAATTGAATGCAATATAGTAACTTAAAGAAACCCAATATATAGCCAATGGCTTGAATGAATGAGGGAAACATGCATGAATTTGAATGCGTGTTAATGAAACGGAATCCATTTGCGATGAAATTGACCAGGAATACCTCTTAGACAATAGACAATCCAAATTTGTCCAAAAGTTTTTTGAAGTTTTGTAACCACAGCGATTTGTAATGAATGTTCTTAAGGCCATGTCTCACATGAGGCAATTTACAGGCAACTAGTTCCCGGCAATCTCCAAGAAGAAATATTCATTAACAATTCAGTTTCTCATTATGTTCATGGAGAGAGTGAGCTACAGCTAGAAGAATGTCTCTTGTGCAGCCGAAGTGTTCCTTGTGCTTTCAGTGCCGTTGGTTGTCTCCAAGTGGCCTGGAAAAATTGCCCTGTGTGACATGGCCTTTAGAGCTAATTGACACATTTGCAAATCAAAAAGAAAGTTGATCAAATACTTGGACAGTTTTGCACGTATAAATAATATCGCATGCTGAAGTGTACGGTTATAATCTAATCGATTCTTTTGTTTCGAAATATTTGCTGTTACGAAAGGCCGTAATTTTTCGTGTTACATAAAATAGATAAAAATCAGAACTTTGTTGTTGATTTTGAAACGCTCGTTGTCTTTTCGCCCACGAAACATAATCCGTTTGATTGCAATCTTATCCGAATCAACAATTTGTCACTCTGCAATTGCGTGGACCCAACCACGTGACGTCACCCACCAAACCCAGGCCACTCCCCCCCTATAGTTGCCCTCGGTGGTGAAAAAAGCAGAACTTGTGTCTATAACTTCAATCGGCGTCAAAAACGGCGTCAAAATGTGGTGACGATTTCGACGGCACTGGTACCCTCAAAATCTACACCTAACTCTACTGCGAATCAACGTAGTGACCAAGTCCCCATGTGTGGTGTGCACGTTGAGAGTGCGTGCGACTTTGCCGAATTGCACTAAAGATGTGCGCGTTTTAGCAATTTTGGTGTGGCAGGTTCCTGATGACGTCACAAACACTGCGCTGACCATTACCCAAAATAAAACTTGCAGAGTTTGTTGAGCGTCTGATCCACGCATTAAAAAAAAAAAAACAGATAATGCATTGGTAATGAAGTGTTTGTCATGTGTCTGGGGCGTGACTGCCTTTTTAAGGGGCGGGGCGGGGGCGGCAAGCGGTTGCAAAGACATAATTTATAGTCTATTTAGTGTATCAACCATTCATTTGTGCATTTTTTGAGGGGTCTCATGGGGGGCGACAAGAGGGGAGGGGGCAATGCTTAGCGCTCCTACCGGGGGGGGGGGCGGGCCGGGTTACGCCACTGTTACATATCAGGACTTTCTTACAAAACCCACAAATATGGGCTGACTGGCTTTGACCAATCACAGACGCGCTCCTCCCCCCAAAACGTCCTATCGACATCATATGTATCTTTTCTTGTTCAATGTTTCTGTATTTGTGTTTTTTTATAAAGCTTGAGTTCCTTTGGTCGAGACCAGTGTGAAGTCTCTAGCTTAGTTCCCCAAGCTGTGCGTGCTCTCTCTCTCCCCTCTGCCGTTTGACAGTGATAAGCCATATTTGAAGAGCCATATTTTTTAGTTCAATGTTTACACGTCGCCTACTCTGAACCAGATTCTTCGATGACATCCGAATGGTTTTTTTTGGGGGTAAGTACAAATTCAAGTATCTTCTAAAATCGAAAAAAAATGTTTAACCGACACTCTTAATAAAAATTGCTCAGATTTGAGTGGTTGACTGAAAGTTATTACAATCAGATTTCCCTTGAAGCTCAATGACCGGATTTTCATGGAAAGATTTCTCTACTATTCTTTTTTAATTAAATAATAACCAGAAGAGAAAATGACTTGATAAACTTTAAATAGTTTTGGGTTATTTTTCTTTGTTTAACCCCAAATTACTATTGTTTTCCGCTGAAAAAATGTTGACTGCTGATGCTGTTTCAAAATAAGTTAAAAAAAAAAAAAAACATACAAAACTTCAATACACAATCCTTCAATACAACGTAGAACCTATATTAACATCGTGCGTTTCGAGGGACCATATCACGAGAGACAATAAAAGACAACCGGTTCCTCTGACAAGCTCTAGAAGGCAAAAATCCATTCTCATTTTTTGATTTTCACACGGTTCGTTTTCTTGAGGTATGTTTAAGACACTGTTTATCTATTGTGCTACTGAAGCGAATACGTTTACATGTTTGTACAGAGTTGATTGCGTTCAAATTGCCTGAAAAAAAAATTGCGTCGTTTGACTACAAGACTCCGAGTGTGTTTGAGTCATGACGTTTTATCTACGTTTTAGTTTTAAAAAAAGAAAACAGTTTTTATTCTACTGTTACGTGATTTGAAAGGAACACCGTTGGGGAAGAAATCACAGGAAACTTAATGCAAAGCTGGACCCATTGCCACAACTAACCTTTGGATATCTTTATTTTTGTACACAACAATTTAGGACGGATGTTTTGGCATGCGTCGGTTTCAATGCCTTCCTGTATGACCTTGCTCCAAAGTACATCATTGATATGCCGCATGTTAAGGGAAATGTACACGTTTGGTAATCACTCTTAAAATTCATGACAATAAAAACGTATCGGTAAAAAAAAAAACCTTCAGCAGCTTTCGATAGAAACATTTCACTTCGAAGGAATGGGGTTGTGTAAAAAGATAACAGTTGATATGCCCCAAAAATTTGAAATACGAGAATTGCGTTACTGTCAGAAACGTTTCTCAGATTGTGTATTTCCCGTAAGGGATTATTCTTCCTGCGTGGACCATAAATTGCCACTCCGGATTTCCGGCGATATCTCAAAAACGCGACCAAAACGAAACTTTCACAAGTGAGTTTTATTGTATATACATGTACACCTACATTTATAAAGGATTAAAACGGTCGAGCGGTTCCAAAAACCAAAGGCATATACTTTGCCTTTAAAGACAATTCCAATTATTTTGTGAAGTTCTAAACAACAGGTTACTTTTAAAATTACCCAAAAGGTAATATGCAAAGATCCACTGGGGACAAGTCTTTCCTCAAGCTGCACCAATACTCTGGAATGGATTAGCCTCTCACATTCAACCGGTATAAGTCTCTCTCTCTGTTTTTAAGATTAAGCTTAGGACTTTTTTCTACTGTGCTGACGATATTGTAGCTTATTGCAATGCGTTTTTGAATTATTTTTATGGTGAACGCGTACAACTAAATGTGTCACTATTAGTATTATTATCAAATAGTAGATTAAAAAACGGATTAATAATTTCGCCTACACCTAAATGTGTGTCACACACCAACAATGAAAGTTAAACCTTTTTGCCACACTGTTTTTCTCGATTTGTAGACTTGGAGTTTGACAGATTGGTTTTCAAACAATGGAGTTGGGCCTATGTTTTACAATGAAACCTCGACACTTCACTCTAGTGCAGTGAGTTTAGGCTCAGTTTACAAATAGTGTGAACACATCGAGGTTTTCGTTTTGCTAGAGCCAGCACTTGTTTGTCTTCGGTTCGGTGGGTTGTGTACACCGTGCTGGATGGGTTTTAAACTCGGGCCGTGTTCTGGGTCAAGCATGTCGCCGAGGCGTCAGTGCTGCTGACGGGTGACTCTCGTTTCCTGACACGGTCATGTTTGTTGTGTGTGAAAAGACAAGTCGAGGATTCCAACAGCTTCATCCTAGCCTATTCATTTATTTAAATGAGTTGTGTTTTCTTTTAATAACAGTAATCAACAATACTCCTTTCGAACTGGTGAAAACAACCCCGTTTTGACACATAAATTGTCGCCAAGCCTTTTGAAAAGCCCAAGCACATCTTTGATTAGACCAATGCTCCTGCATGTTAGCGACAGAGTGACGTCACGAAGTGTAGCCCTACCCGAGATGACTTTGCAATAGGCAGGTTTATATTTTCCATTCACTTGAATTGATTCAAAGCTTATGTTAGTAAACAAATGGTGCAACGACTACGACTGTTGCTGATGGCTGTTGATAAGGACGTGCTATACTTTAATGCATGATGACGCGGAAATCTAGCCGTAGCCGTAGCCGTAGCCGCTAATTCGGATACGGCCTTTAGTCCACCGTGGTTCTAGTGAAGAACTTCTTCCAAAATCGTCTGGTGCCTTTTGATCCCGTGCCAAGTCGGTACCACGCCTTCCCGCCCATTTTCTCCAAAGTGCCCTCGACAACCTTCCTTTGATTGGGCTCATGGGTTCAAGTTCCTTAAAAATGTGTCTGTATTATGTATATAATTAATTACTCGACAGCAATAACAAAGTTGCCTAAAGTTTGGGTCATACTTGATGACCCCGCAAAGGAATTGTATAATTGTTTCCGAAAGTTATTTAAAGATGGCAATGGTGAAGCATCCAATCATTCAGAGTACGTCGACAAACTTGAATCTCCAAAGATCGCCGAGTGCAGGCGACTTTGGAACAATTTCGGTGGTGTCCCCATGCTGCCCTCAATGCGACCAGAGAGAGGTGCGGTTAGTACCCGCTGTCACCTCGCTAAACGTGGACGGATTCGAAATGCTATTATGACTTCTAACAAGTACACTTATGTATTCAACTGAAATGTTAACATGTGACTTTTAATGTATCTTTATTGATAAATTTGACTATAGGTTAGGCCTACAGCATCACGCTGACAAAAACAAACAATGACGCACAGTTTTTGATTTGTTATAACAGGGTTTTTTGGTGTGTTTTTTTACAATTAATCAAGCAAATACCAATCAACCATGTAATGGAAAATTGCTTATAATCCATTGGCGATACAGAATGAGCTCCATTTTTCTTTTTCTGTTTTATTAATTCTGGTTGTGAAGCCAAGGATTCGCAGAAAAGCGAAGAAAACGTAAACAGAAAATCGGCATAGCCTTTTTTGGGAGAGTATGCAGTTGGTGGCCCGCTTTATACAATACACGTATACCAAATGGCTGCACTGCTTCAAACCAGCAAGGTTTGAACACGCGTGTCTTGCACTTTCCACTTCGTTTAGTTTTCACACTGCCTCTGACCACTGAACAGTGACGGGAAAAATAACTGATGCCATCAAAGGAAATCGTTAAAAAAATATTAGAAAAACATTTTTTTTTTAAACGACGGGCAAGCAGACAAATTCTATACAGATTGGCATTGTGAAAGGGTTTGGTACACGGTTCTTGACAACCCGAACAAAACGGGCGTCGAGCATCATCCATAAACTGAGTTTATAGCATAAAGGTGTACGCACCTGACTTATGTCAAAATTGCGAGAGAGAGAAAAAAAAAGGAAAGAAAAATTCCTTTCAGAGTAAAAAAATAAAAGTCGACTACACTTTTGGTTGATTCTTGGTAGAATGGAAAAAACCCACAACGATGTTAGTCACAGGCTGGTTTTCGCACGATAGGCGAAATGATGTTTAAATGCTTTCTACATTTTCAGAGCGATATTAAAGGTGTTATACAGGATTGGTATAGCTGACGAAATAGTTGAAGACAGTGTTCATGTTTTGTGTGATCAACCATGATGTACATGAAATAACAAACCTGTGAAAATTTAGGCTTAATCCGTTGTGTGAGTCAGGAGAAAATAGTGTAAAACCATGCACAGTTTTCAGCGTGCAAACGCATTGTCCCGAAACCAGCTGTGCAGTTGCTGGTTTTTTTAAGGTTTTCAGATACAGTTTTCTTGAATATGACTTTATTTCAGAGGAAAATACCTCACAGAAAAAAATGGTTCCAGTATAAACTTTTTATATTCAGTAAGCTTCAATACTAAAGTTAAACAATGACAGTGTTTATCCTGACCGATCCTTTATAGTGTGGGGGTCGATTCGTCTCCAGTTCGTCTTCATTTTTGTCTTCATTTTGACTTCATTTTGTCTTCCTTCTTTGTGATAGCATAGAGAACCTTAATGTTAACTATAAATCTAACCACCACCCCACTCCCTGCCGTGACAATATCAAAATTAAATTGTAACAGAGTTCATGCATTCTATAAATTGCACATATACATATACTAACCTTTTCAAAAAACGCAAAATTAATTTACAATCCTTCATGGCAGTCTCGTTGCCTTCAAGCTGCATAATTTATTACATAACTCTGTGTTGCTAAAAACCAAATCATGGTTATTAATAATACACGTATACAATATACACATTTTTTTCAGGCAGCATCATCTTTGTCATGTTCCCTGTCTACAACAGAAATAATGATACAAATCCCCAATATACCAAGATGGGACCAGACTCCTTTATCCTTCTAGCGTTGATTTGGCTATGTTGATTTTTATATGTGAAAAAGCAAGGTGGTTACACTTACGCCATGCTCATTCGCCACCTACAATGCAACATAATATTTCAGCTGAAAAGTCTTCCGGTGATCAAGTTTTAGTAAACACCGCATTGTTATTGTTATAATATCACTTCTATATGAAGTGATGTCTGAAGCTTTTGCATTGTGTGAATCATAAGCAAAAAAAACTACAGCAGTAAACTCGCGGGTACAATTATAAGCTCTTTGGAGAAGTGTTGGCTCTGAAAAAAACCCAGTGTGGTCTCGACGTTTCGAACAGTTTACCCTTCTCGTCTTCAGGGACCGCACCGGCTCTTCTCAAAGCCAACGCTTCTCCAAAGAGAGTTTTGTACATGGTACAGCTTTTCTTACTTCTCCATGAAGTTGGGACGATATATCTTTACACGAGATAAACGAAGGTACACACTGTACATACGGTATACACGTGTACATTACATGTAGATGTCATTAACGTTACGCCTATTACGAGGTGTACGCTGTATGCGCATCATGCATAATAATGCATTATGCATGGGACATGAATAATGTATGAGCTGTGACGAATAATTATTTCTGCACGTTGCTAAGCATTTATCAATAGAATGGTTGAATAAAATACAATATACTCTCTTGAAATTAATGAGATTAATTCAACAATTTGAGACAGTAAATTTTTTATATTGTGTATTTAAAATATTTAGTTCACATAGGCTTACCTAACATTTTCAGGATTTCAAAATTACTGAAATAATAAATCAGCTGTTGTAACTACAGTATTTTGTTGTTATTATGAAATGACTTTGGTTCAAATTCATAATTCATGTGAAGTCATTAACAACAAGCTTATAATCTTATGATTTAAAACATGTCGAGTGTTCATCTAATATCAGGTGAGATTTTTAGTAGGAATTTTCGTTTTGTGTCCCCCCCGCACTAAGTAAAATTAAAGGATTGTCAATTGTTGACAAGAAATGACGAGTTTTAACGTGTAAGTTCACTGATTATTAAAGTCATACCAGTAGAAATCCTCCAGAGAAACTATTTCATACAAAATGACAAAATAGCAACAACGACAAAAGATCCCAAAAGATCCCCAAATCACTGTTGCTTATTATGTATGATTGCCGCAATCGGATTAAGCCCTCTACGAACGTGCTCAAAAGCTGAGACAGACACATTGATTTTGTTCTTGCATTAAAACGTGACCGCCAATTTTGAAGAAAAATCTTGTTGCTTGTGTTGTGTGTTGATTGAAAACTAGATGAAAGTGAATTTTCTTCCACAAAAAAATCAATGATGTATCAATCCCTTTAAAGAAGTGCTGTTATTGTGAAATGTAACCGACGACTACTACTTCTACCGTCCCTCTTTGATCGGATGTACCCGTTGATCTTTCTCCCCTTCAGGCCAACTTTTGATCCATCATGCGCAATTTAAATTTCACGAAGTAAGGAGAGAGGAAAAATTGTCTTCGAGCACACGGCAAACCACCGCCGCCGTCGTATTCCGCCACGGCCCGACGAGCCACCCTCCTCTCACTCACGCCGTAATCATTGAAATGCAGGGCCGGTGTTTGTACCGCTTCGCTTTCATCTCCCACGGGTCGTCGGACAAGTGTGTGCCGGCAAGCCGTGTTCGGCTCCCACCGTCCCGGCAGAGTGGGCCGTAAGAACCCCTGAGTCCCCCCCAGTCGCTCCTCTTGTGGGCACAGTACATTTTCATGGAGGACCCAGCTCTCTGGGTGGGGTAAGATTTCATGGTAACTTGGATGAGTTTCCCTTTCTAGTTTTGTTGTTCCTTCTTCTTCTTCTGATAAGCGGCTGCAGCAGCGTGCATTATAATTCAGCGCTCGTTCTACAATATCAGTTTGATACATATACAGTGCCGTTCCATGGTAGGAACACGCATAATTGGAGTGTGAAGAAATCACTAGGCCTATGTGTGTGTGGGGGGGGGGGGCATCGAATATATCCATGTGAGTTTTAAAACAATGCATTAGGCGAATTAAATCACTCAGAGTAATTGCTGCTAGTAACGTACATTTCTAAGACAATTCCATTCGGTCTATTTTTTGACGCGATCGTTCCACATAAAAAAATATATATATTGATTTGGATCGACATGACTTGACCTCATAGTATGCCAAAGTGTATATTAAAAAAAAATAAAAAAAAATTGATGTGTAAAAACAAGGGTAGACGAATCGTGGAGATCTGGGTTACGATAATACCAGTTGATAATAAAATAAACTTGTTGGTTTTGAGCATCGTCCAAAGGACAAGCCCCGAGTACCGGCATTTGTTGTTTGTCCATTAGGCCCGGGCTCTCTCTCTCTGCGTGTGTTGCCGCGGTATACACCCCCATATTCACCCAGTCATCATTTTGTAATCTCAACGCTACCCAATAGACACGCACACAAAAACCTATGGTCCCGCATACCAACTGTGTTATATCTCGAGGGTGGACTAGGCCTACTTCCCAGTCTGCCGCCATTTTGTTAAAAAAAAAAAAAA
>CM021528.1:3125192-3143256 GCA_010994315.2 Pisaster ochraceus
TCTCTCTCTCTCTGTCCTCTTCTCTTGGAGAGACAATATTCCCATAGAGTGAATATAATGCCAGTGTAAACCATAAAACAAATATTCGCTCAGAAAATGCATTCACGTGCCCGGGAGCGTCCCCGCTGGTTTCAGGCGAACGGCAGTGTATATATTTATTGGCCTAGACGTAATATTCCATTTCGTTTTGGTACTCGACAAGCCTTCGTTGACAGAGCGTAGGCTGTGAAGTATAGATCACACAATGTCCAGGCAGCTCGACCAATAACGCATTAATAACTTGACCATTGTTCTGCTCATCTCTATATAACAGAAAACAACAACCTGGTGAGTCAACACGCACAACTTTGGAAACTTATCTAAAAAGCACTAATTGGTGATGCTTTTGTTGTTGTTGAAGTTCTTTATACTATTTCCAGTTCAATTCAAGATTAGGTTCATTATTGCAGTGTAATATCTGAAGGTCATTGGATTTGGATTTGGCGCTATATTTTGATGGATGAACCAACAGCCATGCACAGTGTCCATTTAGGTATGATATTAGGTTGCACGCAATCACTCGAGCTAATTTACAAAATGTGTTAGAGACACAGACCTGTACAGTATCACTACGATGTGTATTGACCTGCCATTGTAAAGGTCTGCACTAAACAACACTGGGCGCTAATAATATCACCGAGCACTGGGTTCGGCGGAGTGGTTTTTGTTTTTCGACGGGGCGCAGAGCCGTTGAAGACCCGACGGACAGATCCGTGGAGCCACGCTGCTGGTCCGAACCACTTTACGTGCAGCGAATGGGCTTGTCAAAATCTCGCTGCCACATCGCAATAGAGAAAATGGTTTAAATGATTGATGAAGAAATGCTATGTCTCCTGGCAGCCCGTATACGCTGCACGCTCGCTCCCGCCTAAAAATACAAAAAATACAAAACAGTTCTAATAACATCTGCAAAATATATCCACAGCAAGGCTTATGACTTGATAGCGTGGAATCCAGATTCCGTAAGGTTATACTAGTCTACACATCCAAATTAAAGAGTGGGCAATTATTGTAGTTTGTAAAAAAAAAAAAAAAAAAAAGCTTGCGCATTTTTCAGGTGGAATCGTTTAGAAACTATCCCAAGATAAATTGTGAAATTGATGAAGGGTTTCGGCTTAGGCTTTCCATCCATAACCAAAATAATTGCTACATTTGGGAACGATTTGAGTTTTCACTGCTTAAAAAAAACGGTGCTGCAGTTATCAGTTGACCTATATATTATAATAATCTTTAGAATTATACCCAGTTAGTTCAATAATATAATTGTATTGGGATAACAATATGAATTTGTATATCTTTATTTATTTTATTGTATTTTATTACACTTTACACTGGCAAAACAACTATATAAGTCATTAAAAAGCACAATCAACAAAACATAACTATGACAATATGAAATACAAGTATAGGCCTATATCAATTTATTTTCAAAGTTGATAATAAAATTCATAACATTACATCTGCTAAATTATATAGGATTCGAACTGCCTCCAGCTACCGGCTAATTTGGGTGGTCGAGTGGTCTGTTCTAGGATGGAAAGTTTCTGGGTTCGAATCCCACCCGAGTAATATGCCTGTGGTTTTTGGTCGAAGTACTGGGGAAACTGTACTGAGTATAAAGTGCTTTACTGACATCGGTGAATGGGTAAAACCAATTCAATTATTTATCCCCGATGCTAATTTTAAAACTAGTGATCTTTTAAGCTGTTCATGTTCCAGTTGCTAAGGATTTGAAATTGCCTCTCGTCACCGTGCATGCTCCATGGTCTAGTTGTTAAGACGTCCGCTCTTTGTGGGTTCGAATCCCACAGAGTACCTCCAGGGTTTAGTTTGGCGCCACGGTACCTGGAAAGCACCAATTAAACAGTTCTAATCACACATTGGTATTTACGATTAAACACAAACAAAACATCCAGTAAGTTTGCAAATAATATCCGAGAAGTAGATTATGATTGTTTAAATTAATATCTATGTAATTTATTAAAACAAACAATTCTTTTGATCATGTGACGCAATACAGTTTCCAAGCTTAGGCCCAGTGTGAGCTGTTACAGAACTCATCTTTAATTAGGATTCGATTGATAAGAAAAGCTTTTGGTTAGTATAGCAAATAAATAATTACTTATTGCAGAAATGCGCCACTGTGCAATTAACATCACTTATTAGCGGTTCTCCACTAACAAACGTTGTTAAGCAAGTTTTCTGCTTTTTTAAAATAGGAAATTGGGTCATGGTTGCATTCTACACTCTTCATTAATTATAAATGGCAATTGAAGGAAAAGAGTTTTCCATAATTTACCAGTGTATTGATGGCAAGGCATCACATGGATGAACTGTGTGTTAAGGTTGCCTGGTAACTCGTTTCTTAGAAGCAGGACCGTCGCGCTAATCAAAATGTCGTGCACCTGCTAAATACAACATTTTATAAGTTGTATAATAGGCATACAATGTTGAGTTTACCAGACACCAGTTAAAATAGGAAGCGGTTCCAATTGGTCTAGGTCTTGGTGCGCTTTTATACCTGCTTACCAATGAGACATCTTTAAAAGTGGCCTCTCGACCAATCAGAAAGCAAAATCATGTAGCCCGGTCTCACTTGCCCTTGTATCTTCACAGTTTTGTTGTTTACTTGAACAAGAAGAATAAAATGGCTGGTGGTCTTGAACTGACACCTTCTGAATAACCTAAATCAGACGAACTCCAAGCGGGATTAGAACTGCTTGAATGAAAACAGCTCTCGGAAAATAATCAACGATGTAACTGCACCATTCGCCGTGACTTTATGTTTACGCATGCCTGTTTTTACTGGCCACGATTTTGGAAGCGACTTCCACCTAACGACGTGCTCCGCCGTGCTCCAAGTCCCCTGTTCCACGGAGCTAATTAAAATGCAAACTTTCTTGGGTTGACCCCCATCATATAACAAGCAGCCGCGTACATTATATCATACAACTTGTTAATGTTGGACCTTCAGCACATTGTTGCACTATGAAACCCGGGGTTTTCCTTTTAGTGTACATTCACACACCTCCATAAATCAACCTTAGTTTGTTTTCATTGCTACCAGACGTCATGTTAAGAAAAATAGTTGGAAATTGCTCGGTAAAATAACACAGGCTGTCAAACAAGTCGCTGTCATAGCCGTTCTCAGTTGAACAACCTGGCACCCGTCAGACCGTTCAGGTAGAAATGCCTACAAAATATCAGCAAACGAGCGGCACATGGTACAGCGCCATTGGTTGTGCACAATGTAAAAAGCCTAGCTTCCTAGTTCATTATTGGGTATGTGGGCGATAACATTCATTCCCGTTCTCGAGTTCTCAATGCACACGCAGGAATCCTTACTTACTGACTCAACAGCCTGTACTATTGTCATCCGATTAGGTGGTTGCGATTTGCGGTTTCTTTTTCAGGGATTTTTGTGTACTTCATTATTTCGATTTGCAAATCAAAACAAGAAACTAAAAAAAAATTGCAGAGAAATGTTCTTGCACGTCGTCCTTCAGACGGTTAAACTTCACAGAAAAACTCGTACTGATATCAAGTTCATCGAATGTAAAGCTCACGAATCATAAACCAGACACCTGGTTATTGCTTATTATAAAATACCATATCAGTCATTAAGGCACAAAAAAAAAAAAACATTTGGTAATTGCCCGAGACCATTACTCGCACTCTAAGTGACCCATCATAAAGATGAAATAACAAAACCAGTGCGTCATAATTGGAGTCACGAGAAAATACTGAACAATGTTCATAATAATGTTTACACCGTCTCAAACATCGGGTTTTTGGACTCGCGAGATCAAAACTACGCTGCAAAAACTCGGGTGGTAAAATTGACACCATGGGTGTTGCCGAACAGAAAATCAAAGTTAATCCCCTATATGATGTAAATGTTGATTCTTTTGTTTGTATCTATAATATGTGGCAACACCCACCCTGGTGTCAAGTTAACACCCGTTTTTTTTGCAGTGAATTCACTTCTTAAAAACTAAATCATTTCAAGCCAATATACTTCAGGGGATGTATCCCATCGTGACCATCTTTACACAGGCCCGAGATGTGAACATTTTAATGTTCAATCTTACCAGTGTTGTGCACTGTCTTTAAGCATTATATGTACGTTTACATTTCACAACGTATCTCAGAGCATTGGATCCATATAGGTTTTCATGTCATCTAGCATTTCGGTTTTCAGTGAATTTGTCTTCAGTCGACTCTACTCTAAAACTACTGTGGGATTTGCAGAGCCCCCCCCCCTCCAATCTCAATTTATTAACTCTATTAATTTGGTATGCGGACATATTGAAATTCTAAAACTGACAACTGCACCTGACCACACCAACGTTACGTAATAGCCTTTTGTTTACTACCGATTAGCGAAGCTGGCCAGATGAGAATTTCGTCCATCTGCAAAATGAGAAATAAATGATACAAATTTTCTGATATTGTAAATATGTGAGCATTGTTTGGAAGAAATGTCAACCTTTGGGAAGTAGGTTCCTTTAATATTACTTGTTTTATACATCGTACACTTGTACAGTAGTTGTCTGTTGTTCCTAAACACATTTAAATGTTTTAAAATTCGCCCATTGAATAGACTCTTCAATTTCTGAACAGAATTAAGAACAAATTAAGTCCTTCCGTTTCATTTACAAATATTAAGCTTGTCTTGGCACACCAATTAAAACTCAACCTGGGCAAGTTTACGAGGAAGGCGTGCCCATTTCAGAATGTTTTGTTCAACCGTCACCCTCAGCTCATTTAAGTTTTGAAGTATCAACATAATTCTCAAGGACTGGTGTGTACATAAACAGGGACAGACCCTTTAATACGTGTGTACATCACGTAGCTCACCTTCAAGAGTACATTCACTCCAAACTCGCCATGCTTTTTGTTTCCATCTAAATGTGTGCTAACGTGTGCAGAGAAAACATTAATGTTTGGATACATGACATCAAGTCCCTGTGGTTATAAAAGCTTGTCTTACGGACAGGCAACTTGTTTAATCTAGCATACTCGGTCGTCATCCCCCCCCCCCCAAAAAAAAAGTCGAAGACCATTTCAAGCGGAAATATCTCTCGGGGATGGCGGGTGTTTGGAATATTCCAACACGAATCAAGTTATATTTTGTTCTGCAGTGTAAGATTTTACAATTTCCAATCTGGGGAAGTTTTGTGTTGCTGTTGAAAATCCCTCGGTATGTTTTCCCGTTTAATGAATGCACACATGTTCAGTCATTAATATCTTCAGTCAAACATTCTGGAGTAAAGCATTTTAGGATCTTTAAATTATTTTGAGCTTTCAGCCCCTGTGAGCTGATGGTGAACTTTCCCACATTTTGAAGTATTTTTATCCTAATGCATCTGAAAGTCGTCATCGAGTCGTCTCCAAGTTGTTTTCGGGCCCCCTGGGATACTTGGTTTTCATTAGCAACAGTTGTTCATGATCACCATCGTGTAAAACTATATGAGACACAAAGTATGGCCGATGTTGCCTGACACTAACATACACTAGAAGTATGTTTAATACAACAGTCAGATTAGTCGAGGTTTTCGTTCATCTCTCCACTGGAAATGTGCGTTTCTACATGTTTTTGTTGCAAGACGCTTAGGTCAAATGAACAGCACGTCTGGTTGCTTAAAGAGACACAAATACTTTATAGAGAATACAATAAATAAAACTCATGGGAAATGAATTAATTCGAAACCAAATCATTTGTGACTATGTTCTGCACCTCAGACTGACGGATAAGTACTTTTGACATGTCAAAGTGCCAAGAATGGGGAGATAAATCCGTCTACATTTTGCAACATAGCTGAGAAAATTGGTCTCGTTTGTAGATTTGGAATGGCGCGCGTGTGTCCAAAGGCAACGGCAATAACGAGTCTATTACTTATTAGAAATCTAGATAAAGTTGAACTGTTTGCGGAAAGACGCAAAGAACATCGAGGACAGTTTTAAGCATTCGAACAGATGTTAGTGAGGATGTTTACTTCACCGAGGTTTTTATTTTATATTTCACCAGTTTCGAAATTCATTTTGGACCACGGCTATATGAACAGTTCGGCTTGCAAGCCAAATAACTGGCTGCCCGGAATTTAGTTAAAACTCCAATGGCCAGCGTTGGCTACTTGTGGATGTATATTTAGCACTGTTGATTCCCTGCCACCACCAAAAATACTGTTATCTTGTGGTAGTCTGCGGTTGGTCAAAAAAAAAAGACGTTATATACACCAAGAGAACTTAACAACACCACTGAAAGGAAGAAAATACTAAAAAGCTTTAGGGTTTCTTTTGACTGGAGTGAAACAACAATACCGAGGTATTGTGTTTGCCAAAGAAAACCACGAAGAATGGATGAGCTAGCGGAGCGTGCCCACGGCACGAATCGACTCGTTCCAAGCACAGGCTTGTGTGTGTTTTGTACTGCATTCAACTCGGCAGGTACCATCTTGCAAACGGGGGTGTTCTCCACTACGCCGGGTTTATTTAATGAGAACATGGGGCTCTGGATGTACCGACCAATCGGGGAGCTTGTTTAGACCGCTTTTGATGGACAAGTGGTCCGTTGATCAAAGTGTTTCTCCAGCTACACGACTGAAAAACCGCATACCCGGTTGCAGCGACATCACAACGTATAGAAATACAGGAGTGGTGGAGCAAACACTCCCGTTTTCTTACGTTTTTGCCCGTCGACAAAACAATTCCCTGGATTTTTATAACATTTTCGAGCCGACTTTAAATACGGATTTGTCACGAGAAGTCTGCTAGTTGTTCGGCAGGTGATTTTTGTGGACTTCAACACTCGGGAATTGGTAAGTACACATTTAAAAAAAAAAGTACTTTTATTTAGCTTTGAAACCGAAATTTCAAATCTTGAAAACTGAATCTTCGGGATGCTTCAAATTGTTAGCGGCTTGGATGTGAACGCATAGGAATCGTGATTGATTTGAGTGTGGAATGTTTTTTTTTTCGACGGCAATCTTTCTCCCCACCAACGGTTTGCCAAGAATGTGCCGACCCGACAACGACACCGGATCGCCGCGTCCACATCACCTCTAAACAGCCCGGCCGCAGCCACCACGAACGATCGTATGGACTCAACCTCGCCCGTAACAACAACAGTACAGATGTGCATTTCAAAACAACAACGTCAGATCCTGGATTTATTTTTGGACGAGCACAGACTTCACGTTTTCTGTCATCTCATTTAATGAAATTCAAAACAAAACCGTTTTAGGTTTGAGTCAACATGTACGGGAAAACTGCATTTCTAGAGCAATCCGTTTAGCTGCATCATGCATAGGACAATTGTTAGCGTCCCGTGTAGTGTGTCTACATGTACTACATGTACAGTATGTTTGGTAGTTGCCAGCATGCAATGGGAACAACACAACACAAATTCCCAGCCCGGCCCTGTGTGAGTCACCAAAACCTACGTGGTTTAATTTCTGACCGGTAAATTGTAAGGACTCTTTTTACCGAAGCCCTGGATTAGACTGACCACAAGTTCCGAGAATAAACACAGAGGGTTTTCACCGGTACACCGGGTCACTCCGTGGATCTCTATACCGTGTGATGAGTCTATTTGCCTCACCGCTCACGACGGTGCGGCACGCAGCAGCTAGCTACGGCAATGGGTCGACCTTGGTTTGTGTATGGTGCGTGGATGGAATGCATACGCACTGACTGTACTTCACTACAGCAGCCCCTCCGTTGATTGCATCGACTGGACGGCAGTCATGATCGTAATCGTTTAAAATATCTTGGCAGTTTGCCAGTGGATTTTACCCTCGATGGACCGTCTTCAAGTTCCCGCTACGTAATCTGATTCTACCCATTTGGAATTTTTACCATGAGAAATTCATGAAATATGTGCCTGTGTGTTGATGTTAGACAACCAGCTCGTGATCACACTTAACCGAGATTGACCGTGAGCTGTATGCATGAGTGCGCCGTGTCCGTGGCGGTTTGCACGGCCAGCTACCGTCAATGCGCCACGGTCGGCGTTCCTCCGTTGATGTCGACAATTCTCTGCACTTATCAAATCCGCACCACGTTTGAGGGCATTTTTACAGCATTTTGGATCCATTTGTGGCACCAACAGATACACCAAATTTACCGCAAGGATTCGAGCTACATGAGAAAATTATTGTCATTAAAGTGAGACCCACAGCTAAGGTGAGATTTGAGAACAAATGTGGACTATACATTTTACTTGATTCATTTCGATCTCGGCGTACGAGATGCAAAATGGCTTGCGTTGTACAGTACATTGTATGTGTACGTTTGGGTTCAAACATGACGTACTTCGAAACCTTTGTCGTGAAGTCTGATATATTCAGTACGATTGTTTACCACACATGGGCTGTGTGATTTCTTTAGCGATGAAACTAACTTCTGTTTGGCTCAGTCACCAAACTCAACAATCCACGTTAAGCTAAAATCATAACAATTAAATATTCAAAAAATTTGAAGCCGTTCGCCAGCGTGCCTGTGTGTGTGTGGTAATTTATGGAGAAACATTACCTCGTGCTGTGCGTGTGTATATCTGTATGATGATAAACGAGTTCGTAATTTTCGAGTCGAAAATTCTAGACTTCTGTGTGTAGCACTCTTAAACAAATTTATTGCAAAGATGTTGTTTTGGTGTTCGAAATTGTTACTGTGTGGGGTTAGTGTATTAGGGGAACATGGTAATTTTCTCAGCTTTCTATTACTACTGGTTTTGTTGTTAGTGATTTTTTTAACAACAAATAAAAAACCCAACAAGGCGTCTAACATTCATTATCAAAATGATGACGATAACTAAAATATAGGTCGGCTAATGTGTACTCACAAGGAATGTGAAATGCCAGCAGAAAGCAATAATGACAAATGGTGCTTATAATAATAATGTATTGATTTTACTTTTTAACCATCATTCCATCTACTGAATGCGCATTCACATCGTCATAAAAACAAAAAAATTAGTCCACACTCGTTCATTGAACCATATAGGATGGGTTGCCTAAATATGGCAACCAGCTAGCTATTATTTATATATTTTTTGCCCACGCACGAAATGCACTGTCCAACATCCATTTGAACTCAACCATTACCTGTGGTGTGTCGTTATTAAAAAGCTTTTTTTTTTAAATAAAAAACCTTTTCTTTGTGTCTCGTTCGAGTGCACATAGTGCCTGTTGTTTTTGTTCATAGTTGAGAAACTACACAGGTTGTTGTCCCCTCAAAAAACAAAAATAATGAATTGAGAACGTGGAACACAAACAAAAACAAATTCTTAAGAAAAAACGACAACAAACATTGCATACAGTCAGATCAGACATTTGTTAATTAAACAAAGGAAGCAAGCTCTATGCATGTATTTGTTTAATTTTCACTTAATTTTTTTAATTTTTATGTATGTACAGATAGCACAGGAAATACTAAGTCTGGAATATTCAGTAAAATTGCATTCTCAAAAATGTACTAGAACTAAAATTGTTAGTCACCATATAGTTTTGTCATGATTTTATGTAACAACCCACACGGGTACACAATTTGTGCATGTGAGATTTGGCTGTCCAGTGTTACAGTTTTTGGTCTTCACTCAAATCAAATCTTCACTCAAATAAATATAGAACCCCTGTGCCTTTGTGAATAGGAAAGTACGGTTGGTTGATATAGAACGTCCTAGGGTATGGTGGGAGACTTGTTTATGCCTATGTAGTCTAATTTAATTGCCAGTGTAATTGTGATTGAAGTAGACGCCTATCTACTGTGTTGGTTACCAAACAGAAAAACTGCACGCTTAATAATAAGAGAGAGAACGAGAAAAAAATTGTTTGACATTTAGCCATATGACTCCATGCAATTCATTAGCTTTTGTATTGTCAACCAGACGTGACAGGGCGGTTTCTGTATTTGAATCTTCAAAATCCCCAAACATTTCATCAATTCCATATTTGAGGATGACCAAAATGTCATTAATATCGCGACACATAAATTGTCCTTATTTGGTGTGTTCATAAAAGTGTTACAGTAAATGCTTTTTCAAATTTATTCTTAATTAACGAAACACAAGTTAAAGTTCTCCGCAACGAGGTACCATAGTATGGATAACTAATCTTTTATGTTTGGTCTTTTGTGTATTAATCTCACGTCAAACATTTTTTTTTTAATGACCATTAATAATTTATAAAAACCATAGCACATTGGTACTTGTAGACTATTATTAATAGAAAACCATGGATTAACGTTCTGTGCTAAAGCCATTTACTGGAACATTAGGTCGGTTTGGTACGGACTATTGTTCGTGTGAACCGACGTAGAGTACGACTCAGTGAACAAAATTCCTTTTTTTTTCTTCTTCACAAGCGCCCAGTAACACACGCTGTACGGTAAACCGTTTATGATGGGAATAATATTGTTGTTTTGTTGGTTGCGTTTTTTCTTTGGCGTGCACAAACGGGCTTTACTTCTCGAGTTTGCGTTGGTCCTCTCTATCTGTACCTAACACGACCCGTGTTTATTTAACGGAATGCTGACCCGATGCGTAACGATGATTAACGGTGCCACGGTTTTAATGTCCTGCGTTTGCTTCGTCTGTAAATAACCCACCTAGAAATTACAAAATCTCTTCGGTCTTGAGCCGAAGGAGTTCCGTCTAGAACAGTGCATGCACTCCTCCTACACACATAGCAACCTTGAAGGTTTTACGCACAAACATAGCTTATCAGTACCACGGGCGTTTCGCCCTCGCTGCGGACTTATTTCTACCATAGTACACACACCTTTCGTGGCAGTTGACATTTTCAAGGTAAAACAAACCTCGTCTGCGACTTGATTTCAATAAATTGAACTGCAGAGCGGAGAAACTTCGTCACAGGTGAATTAAAAATAAAAGGGGATTGTCATACACAAAAGCGACAATTGGACAGATAGACCAAAATAACAATGTATTTTCGTCCAATCGAGTTGTAAATGCAGCAAATGGATTTTTTTTAATGAGCAGCTACATTGTCAGGATTGTAGTTTCATTCTCGTTTGTAAAGGATACAGTCATGGAGGAAATAAATATTTCAATCTTCTATCTCTTTCCTTCACGATGCAACTAATGTAACAACATGCCCCTCACGTTTGAAGTTGATGCTGTGCGTATGGCTACATCACATGCCACACTGCTAAACAACGTAGGCCTACTCTCCAACAAAGATTATGCACGGTTTTCGAATAACACTGCAGTTTGCAGTTATGCTCACATTCAAACATTGTACGCACACGCAGTAAAGGGCCTACCTAATAATAAAAACGCGTATCAAGTCTCAAGCCCCCCTTTTCCTACATTGATGCAGCATGTATTTTATGGCGTGAGTTTTACTGATGATTCTTGACATGTGAACGCACAATTCGTGTCGCAAATGTGATTTTCTTTTTTAAATTTGCCAGCTCTTTTTTTCTCTTCATTTGGTGCTGTGTAGCGCACGTTCGTTGCATTGTGTGGGCTACATTACTGCACCACTGTACATGTCATGCACATGGCATTTTTGATATACAAGTTCAGACGTTAAATATATGAACGGGTAATAAAAGGTTGGTTTGTCACACCGCTGGTGCACTTATGTTTAAAGGGAAACTGCATACCCACAAAAAAGTCTACATAAAAGGGAAGCATAATAAACCATCTGGAGAAACGGTGATCGATTTTTACCTGGTAAAGATAAGGTCTTTGAATTTCAATGACGTAAAAAGCAACGGACGTTAACCTGTCTTTACCGTATATGCGAATCAATCATATACCCATACAGTGGCCATCTACAAATGTTTTTGTATACACGGTGTTTTTTTTTATTAGTAAATACCAATAGATACAAATTACCAATTCATACCAATTCCATTGTGTTCAAACCTTCCTACGAAGAATAATATTCCATGCTGGTCTGTGCTCAGAATAACACTTGAAACGCCAGACGCTTGAGTTCCAAATATATGGTCAAGTCTTCTTTTAAAAAAAAAGGCAGATCCACACGTACATGTACTTTCAGCCAAGAATGCACGCATTGGTAGCCGATGCCCAGTCAAATCCATTAAAAAAAAAAAGGTATAACAGTTGGGGGAAAATACTGACCCAAACTCAAAGTACTTTTAGAGGAAAATAACAGACCCGTTTGTAACAATTATTTGTCACCACTTGGCTTTGAAGATCGCTGCAGTTGCGGCTATTTTGTGTTTGTTTATCGGTCAGAAACTTAGGCGTAGGCCTACATGATAGAGCCGAAGGAAAGATTTTAAATCTAACCTGTACACATGCCAATAATTTGTCAGTGGTCACTGCCCCCCCCCCCCTGTTTGAAACCAGCTTTACATTTACAAGGTCCTGTTGTTGGCATCTTGATTCGGTAGATGTCAGTTTGGCTGGAGGCGTCAGAATTAATCATTCATTCATCGTTTGCTATACTCTCTCAGAACATATAACTAAAACGTTTCACGTGTAGAGATAAACCGCGTACAACTCAAACCCAAAGAGCTGTCAGATACATATTTGCTTTTTTTTTTAAATGAAGAGGAAACAAATCCATGACAAGCTAATCAAGAGTGAACAATATTACACAATTATTAAATGTAAAGTTATGTAATTTTTTTCTGGTAAACATTGATCAGTTGAATTTTCTAGAAACAAACTGTAGCCAACGTACGTGAAAAAAAAATTTTTTTTTGGGGGGGGGGGGTGAAAACAACTGTGGGTATAGTGTGTTATTTGTTGGAATATTTTATATAACGTCACGGAATTATTTAGAAATATTTATCCAAGATATCATTCACACGCTGTTTTGGGGTTTATTTTTCATCCAAAAAGGATGAACAAAATTCCATTCTGTAAACTATCCCATCACACATTTCGATCGCTTTTTGTCTGTGGACGGATAAAAAAAAATGTAAACCGAAATATGCCGTAATCTGATACGACCTGGCGGCCGCTGTGTTCGGATGTCCACGCTCACAACATGAAAGTTTGCTTACTGTACGATCAAGGCACGTTATAGCTGGATGTCCCCGTTACACGTGTATATGGGGCTATTCCATAGGACTGTGTGCACTGGCCTTACGGGCGCAGTGGCGTGTAGGTAGGTGGGGAAATCAACGCTCAATCCAGTTCAGGGCTACAGTACAGACTGCAGACTAGCTGTTTTTTTATTATTTTGTAACCACATTATCGTCTTGATTATCTAAGCCAACAAAATTCCCAACCTGTACATGGAAATAATCTTTGCGAGATAATTATTAGGCCAACGCCATACTGGTTGTGTCGTTGTAACCAAACACCGTACACTTTGCATTTCAACTGAAAGCGAACGCGGTGTGTTTCCATACAAAATCTTCACTGCTAAAAAAAGAAGTTAAACTGTTAATGGCCTGACGTTTTTTTTCAAAATCTTCACTGTTAAATCTCGCACACTACCAGTGCTTAATCTTGTCCAAAAGTATCCACCGCTGTTTTTCCATATTCAGTCTGCCCATTTCATATTGAAATATGCACCATTTTAGCTTTTCTTAATTACCCGCCGAATCTATGCGAGTATGTCCATCTCATTAACCAGCCATTGCAGTGACATCCACGTGTGGTATCGACTAAAAACGTATAATGTTTATTAGGCGCAAACATGGGGGGAAAACTCGAACCAACCACGCAGGCCATTGTGCGCGGGATTATTTCATTTGAGAAATATTGTACATGAGAAAAGATACAACGAAAACGGATAAACCTGTCTCTTTAGTGTGTTAAAGAACCCGAAACTCCGAGACTAATCGTGAACAAAACTGATTTTGGTGGTTTTTCTCTCGCCTTTTTTTCTCTCTGCCGGGTTGAAGCCCGCAGCGGACGTTTCGTATGAATTGCTTTTTTAAATCCAGCTTCTGAAAATGATGAGATTTTGGAAGTGCTGTCGATTGAAATTTCTTCGGCGGTTGGAATGTGTACTGTTACAGCTTCTGGAGAAAGAAAAAATGAAGAAGAAGAAAAAATATAACGTAGTTATATACTTAAACGTCATTATGAATATTTTGTCGGGAACCCGGAGCAGAAATACTTCGGTTCAGTTTTTAAGTACGGGTATGTTTTGTTGTGTTAAATGTTGGTCTTGTTCAAGTTGGATATACATCGCGAAAAGACAGTAAAAAAACATTAAAAATAGGTGGATTTATGACTGTACGCTGACGGCATGCTCTTTGAAAAGGCCATTTAGAAGCTGGGCATGTTTGACATACCGAATTATACTGCGTACTGCGTGGAGTTGCTTCATGCAGTCCGGTGTACCTTGATTATCGTTCGTATGTTGGCTGGTCACTGCGGAGACGGACCGTTTTGTCTCTTTTGGTGTATAGGGTTTTTTAAAAATCAAATTTTGAAGTGTCCCATTTTACGTGTCAGTGTCACAGAGCAAATTGTTCTCGTTAATGTATGATGCCATAACGATTGAAACAAGGCCCGGTATTCGATGCAACACGAGGTATTCAGTTTACTTGGATTGGGGATTGACTCGATTGTTTTTGATTCGTGATCTGTAAAAGATCCCGCATGGGCGGATTGATCACGCTGGCAAACCAGCTTGGTCGTGTTCCTTGTGTGGATTAGTAATAATGATTCGTGGTTCTCATTCCATAAAGGGATCAGACTATGGTTTCCTTCCGGCCTCGGTTTGGTAACAGTAACTGTTAGGGATGGGAAAACAACATGGCTGAAATATGAAAATGTTCTAAGCGTATTCACCTGTAGCTCCAAGCTGCCATTCTTCTTTAAAAAAATTGTTTTGCTTAAAATGTGTAGAATTCAAAAGTTTCAGTGTGCGCACATTGATCTGTCATTCAATATTGAAGTGGGGGGGGGGGGGTGTCACTTACAAACGCTAGCTTTGACATGTCGGAGGCGTTAGGCCCAGCATTTATACAAATTGCATACGTTATTGCATTCTGTTCTATGTAGGTCATAGACTTTGCACTGTGAAGTTGATAAAAACTTAACTGACGATAATAAATGTTGACTGTACACTGTTGAGTAGCCCAACCTATTAATCCAACACCGTAGCCTGGATGCAGGAATCGGGACCCTTACACAAAAGACGGAGTCAATACCGTAATCCATTTGTGAGGTTTCAGGAGCTAAAATATTCTTTCTGATTTTCAAACAAAAGGCTGGGTTTTCAATTTCGGTTTTTGCAGGGAAGCTTTTTTTCCCCCTCTATATGGATTGTATGTGTTGAGGACATACAGCTTAATTCATAGAATAGAGACAGCCTGGTCACTATGAATGAACGAAAATAGATTAGCTTTCTTATTCAATATTCGTGCTGTAAACACATATCGATGTTGGCCGTGTGAACTGACATTCATGTGGCACAAGACAATAAGGCTTTTTACCCCTGTGCTTTTTTGAAAAGCATGAAGTCGAGCCAGCGGTACATTTTAAAGGGAAACTGTCATGTTCTTGGGTGGGTGCGTATTTTCACGATTAAATATTTTGGCAACAAGCTTCGGGAGCATGCGGGCAACATTTTGGTGATTTGCCAAAGACATCCGCACTTTACGTGACCCAACATACGTGAAATAACAAGCCTGTGAAAGTTTAAGCCCAATCGGTCATGGGAGTCACGAGAAAATAGTGTGGTGAAAAACCGTACATATTTTCAAGCATCAGGCTTTGGTCTGGCGAGATCCAAGTTGTTTACTCATTTTTACAAAAGCTGTATAGCAATTCAACCAAAAACAAATTTTGTGCATTATACCATTTGTTTAAAGAAGCATTACGTACCGCCTATGTGAAGCAGTTCAACAAATACGTAGCCCGTAGTTTTAATATTCATGTCATTACCATGTAATAATATTCACATTCAAAATGAAAGGATTACCGCGACGAGCCTGACACCTGTGTTTGTAATGAGCTCTGCATTAGTTCACGTAATGGCGTGGATACCGTTGCCGTCGCAGCACCGCGCTCCGGGTGTCAGGTTCGACCGGGTGAACGCGTCAAATCGCCCCACCAGGCCAGCTTGAGTTCCGTGGGTAGGCCCCAGTATACTCGAGGTTCGCATACCAATACAATATCCCATATGAAAAGAAAATCACACAGCGTCTCATGCAGGCTTCGGGGTGGACCTCTGAGTTCTGCGGGTATAAAACTTCGTTGTGATTCACACACACACACACACACAGAACTGTTCAGCGTTCGTTGCCAGTAGGTATGTTATTTGATAGCGTACCTTTCCCATATTCTACGTTTCTTGTTTTGGGGTTTGTTTTTGTATGAAGGGAAGGAATGAAGTTAAGTAAATGCTGTAAGTTACTTCGCATGATAGATTACACCAGAGTATATACATTTTTGGATTTCATGGGATATTATTTCATGGTAGCTATAGATTTCATCAGTTACTGATATTTAACAGAACATACAGCCATTTGGACGTAAATTTAACAAGAAATAATTCTTTGTGTTTAGAAGACAAAAAGAAAAGACTGATAATATTATCAAAACAATAATAACTTATTAGGCTGTGTCCTAATTGGCGGCTAGGGCTAGGGCTACGGCTACGGCTTGATCACCGCGTCAGCATGCGTTCAAGTATAGGACGTCCTTAGCAACGCGTAGCCGTAGCCCGTAGCCACCAATTTGGAAACGGCCTCCAGTTTAAATCTGGAAGCTCACTGAATTGTCAAGTCCAGTTGCTTATTTCAATTGCTGCAATCGAAATAAGCCTGGTATTAGCGTTTTGGTTAGTTTCTCCAATGGTTTCTCTAAAACTTACCCACAATTTTTTACGAATTCTTCGCCAGTTGGTTGTAATTGGAAATTGGATTGGCCTGAACATTAATTTACTCTCCTGGAAAAAAAAGAGCGGTGATTTATTTCCTCTCTAACTTCAGCTTCGACTTGCATCGCCGATGATTGGGAACAATTATTTTTCTCATATTATAACTGTCACTTTTATGAAAAAAAAAAAAAAATGAAATTATGGATTACAATTTATGTTTGAATTCATCTTAAAGTAAGATTCCAACTGCTCTGCCGATTGCTGTATGTATAGACTGAAGTCTCGTGCGTTTTGAACACTGGGACCAGTTAAAGTATACGTGAGTTTGTTTCCTTCACGCGATAAAAGCAATGTAATACTGGGACCAACGTGGAATAAGCGCGAGACTTGCACGGTCCATTGTCAGTGGTTTTGTCAGAATTGGGCATATTATATATATAAATATAATACATGAACTTATTGGAATGTGTGGCTACATTCTGGAAGTGACCAACCTGGGACCCCCCATGAATGTATGGCGTTATTGTTCAGCCATTCTGTCACTGAATCCAGCCAGATACTAATGCCACTCTCCCTGCCTAACGATACCATCTTTTGTCTTTATTGTGAAGTGTTTCGATCCATGCCAGCCTTTGGAATTCTTGGCTTTTGTCATGACTTACTTCTGAAGTGGCAGCAGTCCAATCTAGCCAGGCGTTTAAAGGCAATGTATACCTTTTGGTTTTTGGAACCGTTCGGTTGTTTTAATCTTACAGGCCTATATACATTGTAAATGTGGATATATACAAAACAACTAACCTGTGAAAATTTCAGTTCAAAAGGTGGTGTAGCGTTTTTGAGATATTGCTGAAAATCCGGAGTGGTTATGTCTGCGCAGGAAGAATACTCCGTAATTGGAACACACAATCTGAGAAACGTTTCGTGCGGAAACGTTTCTCAGATTTAAATGTTTTTAGATCCCTCTCTCTAAAACCACATTCCTTGAAAGGGAATTGTTTTTATCTCAAAATGTTATGCATTATCAACAGCTGCAGTGCTTCTTATTATGGTAATTCATTTTTTGGAGTAATAATACCAAGGGTATTTACCCTTTCAAAATTCAACCTACTTTGCATAATGCCCGCTTCACGCACCCCTGTAAACAATTATTGATGGTTTTCTGTACTTTCTTCATAACCTCTTGAACTAGGGTTGTAACAAAGACATTTGGGGTGGGGTGGAGGGGTGGGGGTTAT
>CM021528.1:3162660-3181681 GCA_010994315.2 Pisaster ochraceus
ATTGAACCCGATAGTTTACACCTAAATTGAGATCTTGGCTCCCACTAAAATCGATTCGAGGTAGCGATAGAGAGGGAGAGTGGAGGGGGGTTTGGGGATAATTTCAAAGGTTGACCTCTTTAGTCTTTTAGTACCATCGTTGGGTATGAATGGCGGGCAGACGGTGGTAACCACAACGTTATAACCCGCGTAGCCCGTGGCCTGAAGACTGCCGCACAAACATTAAAGGAAAATATATTTTATAAGTGTCATGAAAAAAGGTTTTTAGGTTTGTGTGTCAATTTTCTGGATATATCAAAATAACGACTGAACAATAACAATTTGGACTTGTTCAGTTTACACATTTAACACTTGAGAAAATTTTTTTTATGGGGGAAAATAACTGTCAAAACCTTAAGTTACATGAGCTTTGTAAGAAATGATTGTTTATTGAAGTCACTGCGTTCTCCGTGTGTCAAATATATAATATATATTTATTTTTTTAATTACGGATTGTAATTGGTTTGCTCTTCATACAACAATTGTGCGTGCATAACACTGTAAATGTTTTCTACACGATATGAAAGGATGAAAACATCAATGTTTAATTCTAGTCTGAAAGCTTACTGATTATTAAGTTTATGTACTAGAACCATTTTATTCCCTGTGAATATTCGAGTATAAACCATTTGAAACCTAACACACACAAAACTGCAACAGCAGGACAATGTGTTTACATGCTGACAATAATTTGTGCATTGTTTTTTTTAAACTATTTTCTCCCATCTCACACAATGGATTAAGCCCAAATTTTCACAGGTTTGCAATCACACAAAACACGAACCCTGCGTGCAACTTTTTTTATCAGCTCTATCAATCCTGTATGATTTAAAGAAGTGTTCAACTCATAATGATTTTTGATCTAATGTGTACTATCCGGGAAACTCACCCCCAAAACGGGGAGGCTCTCTTTTGTCATTTCCTCACGCGCTTCATACGACCACATCGCGTTACAAGCAAGCTAACACTGTGTAGTGTCGGAATTGAACATCGGAAAAACTATGCAATTAAAACCATTTTCCATTCACCCTTAATTCGGACACTGCACCGTTGAAGCTACAGGGGAGCTGCACCGTGTTACATGTCACAACACATCCGCAATCTCTGTGTATTTTAAATTGCCTTCGAAAGATAACGTCCCCTTCTCTGATGTAAATTCACCATCAGTAGTCAATACATTTAGGTAGGTAATATTTTACAGGTTTGTGAAAAAAAACCACCTCATTTACTTCCCAGTGACATCGACAAGATATCACAAACACGGCTGGGCACAATAATTCCAAATTTATGACTGGAACGGAGAAGGTGACCCCTGCCATCCATAAGCTATTGAAATTGCACGCTGTTATGCAGCACCATTCGAGAGAGAGAGAGAACAAGTAGGTTAAATTTGATCAACGTCAACGATAAATGTTGTTATATATTGCATGGTATATATATATACCCATGTCAATGTTGTGGCCAGTTCGTTTATTTCTGCAGAGCGCGGGAAATTGTTTCCGCTGAGCGGGGAGAAGGGTTTTGATCAGTGTCGATCGCAAGTTGTATTAAGTTTGGGAAATTTGAATAAGAATTGGTTGTAGGACGGAACTTCGGGTTTCATCAATCCGGGGGAAGGGGGTATGCTTCCGTTAATTTGCGCAGTTTTGTGGAAAAGAATATTGCGAGGTGTATTTTGTGGGGGGTCTTCTGCGATGCGGGGGTTATACTGTTTGACTGCTGTCTATTTAAACTTTAAGTATTTAGTGTGAAATTGGGTCTTTTTATGACATGTACATTATTTGCATGCACGTCATTGTCACGCTAGTTGTTAGTGTCTTTCTGTTGTTCTTCTTTAGTATATATTTATTTTTTTATAGCTGATGAGATTTAACTTTCACCTAAGAACAATTTGGCCCATTGTGGTGTTTTTCGTGTATGAACTAAAAAACATGTTTGGTAGATAAATAAGTATCATGGTGAAACATGATATTTTTTGCGAAAGTCATTTTTAATTTTTCTTCAAATAACGAATACGCTCATTATTGAAATATACTTCGTAAATTACATTTACATTTATTGTTCCCGTCCGTGCGCACGGCGTGGAGCAGTTCGTTCGCATTTTAGAAAAAAACAAACCATGGTGAACACTGACTGTGAAATGAGCCATTGATGTTGTTGAGATGCTGTGCAGCGTTGTTGGCCGTGCTGGAGTGCGCCTATTCATTGTTCGCTGGGGCCGTGCACACAGTCACAATGCCAATGTGACCGTGGGTAGACTTGCCAGGGAAGATAGAAGCACTCGCTCCCAAGCTCCCCTGCCGGCCACAACGAGCATTGTTGGGCATCGTCGCCCGGGCCCAGCGCTCCGTGGACTCCGGCAACTACACGCTGCAAAGGGGTCGGCCTAAACCTTGGCGTGCTTTAGGCAAGAAGGGGTTGGGGGAAGGGGGGGGGGCTTGATCGTTCTACCCTTTCTCGCATAAACAACATCACCAGCTAAAATATTCTTACCTAACATTAGCAAAGCATTTTTCGCATGATATGTCTAGTCATTTTTCAGAACCTAGTAAACGGAAATTGGAACCAGGGCTCAATGTCATTGGGCCGCTTAAGCAGAAAATGTTGCTGAGCAATTTTCTGCTAAGCACAAAGGAGTAGGATATGCCAGTCATACATTTGACATGTGACGTGGTACTTTGGCTGGAACTACATTCTAGTAAGCATAATGTTTGTACTTAGCTATAGGTACTTTTTGTGCTAAAGGGTCGAGGACTGCAGCTCTGTGACATTGGGTCCACGTCACCGGTTTTGCAGTTTGAACAGTGTGTTATTATTGTTGGAGATGCATCCACGTTAAAACCAACAGGCTTTAGTTTTGATGCAAATTTCGTGAAGTTAGACAATGATGGGCGACTTTCTTTGGCCTGCCAGTTTGACATTGTTTACGGTAGGCCTTCTTCGTGTATAGGCTGATGGATTTACAATAATATGAAACAGCATGCACTCTCTAAGATGGTTTTAAATCACCATGCAATGGCCTCACAATATCAACACAATACGGCATGGATCTCGGCCGCAGTTCATCCGCCCTAAACCTGATTACAAATTCCCCCTTCAAATTTGTCAATTTGTTGCTCACCAAGTCGTGGGACGGAGTAGCACCCGACCCTTTCACGATCAACATCTCTCGATGTTTTCATTTGTTGCTGAAACTTGTTCCTGACGGGTAACGTTCCAATGACTTTAAAAAAAATATAGTCTATAATGGCTATTCAAAAAAGGAATGAAGAAAACAAGTTTTGTGTTTAAAAATAAAGTGAATAAGTATAGAGCACTTGACTAAAACCGAAAAAAGCTGCCTTTATGAATCTCTTTTTTGTTTGTTAGAAAACTGGATGAGGCAACCGGATCCACACATCTCTCGTTTCTTATGTCTTTCAAAAGTAGTTGAAGTGTCCATGCACAAAAACCTTGCACAGAAAGAAAAGAAGAAAAGGAAAAAGATTTGCCATTGAGAGTGTACAGTCCCTCCGTACTCTATGCATTTTCCCAGCATTATAATTATTCATTGATAGTGCATTTATGTCCGCGCATATCGTGTTTGCCGATCTGGCCGTTGTCTGGGGGGTCCCGGGGGAAATGCAGCGGGTTGAATTCACCTCATGCCCCGGGTGGGAAACATGCTCCCCGTCGCCCCAACAGCCAGTCCGCGCTGGTGTCCGCTTGCGTTTTTGTTTCAGATCGATCGCAAACCCGTTGAGCTTCTGTGGCATACGAGACCCACGTTTCTGATCAATCCCATGGTTTGAATTTGAATGACTGTATATAACCAAATTCAATACAAGATGGCGAGGGCCCCATCCATGCTTTCGTTTATCCAGCTTGATTTATAAATTCCCCATGTAAAAATAAACAGAGTAGGGCTTATAACCGTGTGCTTTAGTCTAAAGTCGCGCGCTGCTTTTTTTTTTCTGCAGCGAAAGTATTTCCAGGGGTGTTTTGTTGTTGCTGAAAATTATCTCATTAATTTGGGGTCACAACTGTAAACGCTTCTCTAATCTCATTAAAGCAATTAACCGAGGGGAAATGCATATTTTAATAATAAACTTTTCGAGGTTAAATAAATTTTAAAAAATTAATAAAAAATCAGCACCGGTAGGGGCCTATTACATATTGAAAGTTGCTCCCAGTCATAATTTTCCACTGCATTTTGTTTTTCTTTTTAAAATCTACTTTCACCGCATATCTGTTGTGCTTATACGACTTCGCGTAGAAGGCACGCATTTTTCTTTTCTTTTTCCACTGCGTAAATTGCAAACGGTGTTGTTATTCCGCGTGTATACCATCCTCGAAAATGTAACGCTCAAACGCACGCGGATCTTCTACTACACCGCAGAAACTCGGGTGTTAAAATTGACACCATGTGTGTTATCCCATACTGAAGAGAGAATCAAAACTAACATCATAGGGTGTTAAAATAACACCAATGTAATTGTGTTGGCAAAAATGAGTGTTATTTTAACACCCTATGGTGTAAACTTTGATTCTTTTTTTGGTATCTCTGTAGAGTGACAACACCCCTAGGTGTCAATTTTAACACCCAAGTCATAGTATCTTGGTGGAATATGACACAGTCTTCTAAACTTTACGATCACTACATAGCTATAGTGTATTTACGTAATAGGTAGGCCTACCCATTTTTCATATTTCCACTGCTGTTAATATTATTCAGCTTGCAACACCAATGACCGTGTGTAGCACACACATCTGCCAATGAACTACAATGGTGTGTGTTGCCCACACGCATCTTACTACTAATATCGTGGCTGCAAAAAACAACAAAAACCTCTCTTCTCAAATCTACGTTCACTATACAAAGCCGTAGTCCATACGTTTTTGCGTAAACTCAACTTTCATTTGTTTTTCCTCGGCGTAAATCGTATTCATGCGCGTAAAATAGCACCGACGAAAATGTTGCACCCAGTTTCTAATGAACTACAGTCCCGTATGCGCAACATACGGGACTTCTACTAGTGGTATCGTGGCCGCACAAACCACCCTTTCTTAGTTCGCTATATAGCCGTAGTCTATACGATTTTGCGTAAATTTTACCAACTTTTGTTTGCTTTTCCACGGCGTCAATCGTGTTCTCGCGTCATGTGAACGCATGTCCTTCTTCTACTTGTATCGTGGTTGCACGTTGTGCCCTTTTCTTCTAAAAATATACGTTCGCTACATAAATGTACTATGCAATTTTGCGTAAAAGGCATATATTTATCAACTTTTATTTGTTTTGCCACGGCGTAAATCGTATTCCCGGGTGTGAACACCGACGGAAATGTTACGCACATGCACAATGATTTGTGTTGCACAACTATAGCGGTCATGCACAAAACACAATTTCTTCTGGAATCCACGCTCACCACACATAAGTCCATACGATGTTGCGTAAAAGATACAAACTTTCGCATTCGTGGGATATACACCCCGACAAAAATAATGCACTCCCAGTTTCCGACGAATTGATTCTTTCAGTAACTTCAGTATGCTCATGTTGCACTAATAAGGAATCTTCCTATAAAAGAACCGTGGTTTGCACACGGTTACAGTGCATTTACCTTCTATTCACACCGCGCAATCTTTACCCTTGACTGTGACCTTGTGAAACCACGTTGCCAGCCTGCGATGTTATGCTTGCCTTTTCAACTGCATAATCTTCTCACCCATTTTCACCTTCCTGTAATTTTCCCACCAGAGAAGGAGAAGAAAAAAAATAATAAGTAAATAACTAACTAACTGGAAAACCTCACCCAGCTTGAATTTTCACATTTATTTTCTCTCCCCAGTCTCTTCAAAGTGCAGGTCATTTGCCACTTATTTTTTCAGTTACAAAAACAACGTTTTTGCATTTTGGAACGGCCAAACTGGTTCCGATAGCACACTGTCAAAACATTACCAAGCGGTCTAGGGTCAGCCGATTAGCGAATGTTAGAATATATTTATCTTGTTGCAACTCGCTGGAAAAGTACACCATACAGCTCGATTGGTTTAGGCCTAAAGTTTTCATTAATGAATGAGCCATCACAACAGGGGGTCAACATTTTAATAAAAAATCAAAGTGTGGGCTTTGCTTTTTGGTATTTTGCTAAAGATGTTAAAGTTGCATGGCCCGATTTACTCCGAAAAGACTTGTTCTCTGAAGGAGTTGTGACAAATAGGTCCAGCTGTTTCAAAACGATGACAACGCACAACTGATGGGCGTGAGATAGTCGTCTGGAATCTCTAACAATATTCAATTCGATTCAACTTTGCTTATTGTTGTACAATTTAAAAAAATACAACTGGACTATAAGTCCAAAGACTAAACAAGTCAAGTTTACAGAAGATAAAATATGACAGTAAAAATGACTAGATTAAGAAGGTGTTGAATTATATTAAAATAAGGTAAACATAGAAAGGTTTTTAACCTGTAAAAGCACTCAATATTACATTTTTGAGTTTTTAATTAACTACCACTAATGGCGGATTGTTCGCCTTGGCGTTTGATTTCTCAGGGTTTCACCTGAATTCAGGATTTTCTCAAAATCTCACAGAGCCTTCAAATTTTCTTGGAAGATGCAGAGTAGTCACCAAAGGGTTAAAAATAGTTCACATTATTCACGGCAACTTTGTATTTCTGGTGATGATGAGAGTCTGTAAACCTCCTGAATTGTAATGCAAGATAAATTACGGGTCTGGAATAAAGGGGGGGGGGGACCTGGAACCACTTGAAGGTAATTTTTGTGGGGTGAGGAATTTCCACATTCGTCAAATCACATCTCTGCAAACAAACAAAACATTAATCTGACCTCATTATTGGATTAAGTGGTGTACCATGGCTTGTAAATGGAACCTTACAAAAGTTGTGACACGACGCTGAAATGTACATCGTGATTTCCTGACAAATTTAATATTCACAATGAAAGTACATATCAACCCGCGCTTTTTGTTCTGCTCGGGGGAGGGGAGGGGGAGAGGGCTTTAGTGCATACGACCTTTAGGTTCTAGATCGCGCCCTTTACAAATGTTTGTGAGAGCCGAATGTTATCTGCACACAATGTTCCATTCATGGTTGGGGTACAATGTGTCAGACATTCGTTAATGAATGATGGCAAACATTCCAAGTTTTATGGATGCGGAGGATTTTAACACCTCCCCCCCCCCCCACCGTAAAAAACAAACAGTGTATGTCGTATGCATTATACTTTAGAAAAAAATGCCTTTTATTATTATCTTGAATATTGGTTGCAAACTGTTACTTTGGTAACATCTGAGATTAGGAAGGTGAACATTTCAAGTGACTTGTTAAAATGAAGTTATCGGAAAAGTGCAAAGCATTTTTGTTTTACAAGCGCACAATTAAGCTTAGCACACCCAAAGTTGCTTAGTATAAAATGATTAACTGTCAAAAAACCCACGAAAATTCAAATGTTATAATGTCGCCGTTTGGATGAATGGCTCCCTGATCATGTATCTCTTCAGCAGAAACCTGCTATAAGAAACTGGTCAAGCAGATTTTTGAAGTCGGGGCCTTGCATCGAACCACTGGCTGAAGGATTTGTTAATGTGGGGGTACTGCCCAGCCCCCACCCACAACCTCTCTTTCACTCCCACGCCAAACAACCCATGATACATTTACACTAACATACCTCATAGTATTACAAATCCATCTGGTGTCTTCGTAGAGTGGCAGGTGTGTTGTGTCCTGTATCAGCAAGGTCTAGTCCCTAGACACCCTAGATTAACTAGAATGTAGGCAGGTCTTTACCTTCTACTGTGACTAATTGGGGCTAATTAATGTAGGAGAGTGTTGATTGAGTGGTTGTACAAGGAGTACTGGCAAGGTTACCGTCAGCCCACGAAGGCAAAGTACAGGGTCGTGCCATCCACGGTTGTACCATGGAGGTTGTACCATCTACGGTTGTACTATGGTTGTACCATGGACATACGTACATGCACACGGTTGTTCCAGGTTGCACATGTACAATGGTTGTACAATGGTTGTTTTATGGTTGTACCACGGTTGTGCAATCCATGGTTGTACATGTGGATATACATGTACACTGTTGTACCATGGTTGTACCGTGGTTGTACCATGGATGTGGTTGCAACCATGGTTATACCATATTTGTACCATGGTTGTACCATGTTTTGTACTATGGTTTTTTCATGGTTGTACCATGGTTCCACCATGGTTGTAGCATTGTTGCACCATAGTTGCACAATGGTTGAACCATGGTTGTACCATGGTTGTACCATATCTGTACCTTATTTGTACCAAGGTTGTACCATGGTTAATTCTACCTCCATGGTTATACCATGGTTGTACCATATTTGTACCATGGTTGTACCTTACTTGTACCATGGTTGTACCTTGGTTGTACCTTGGTTGTACCATGGTGGTTGTACCATGGTACAAAACAACCATAAACGACCACAGTGCAACCTTAGTACAACCACGGTCGTTTCATCGTTGTACTACGGTTGTACTTTGGTTGTACCCTGGTTGTACCGTGGTTGTATCATGTTTGTTCCCTGTTTGTAACCCGCCGGTTGTAGTCTACCGAATTAACTTGATACTGTATAGTAAGAGAGCTTTACAATTGAACAGTTTGGTGGGGCATAAATCTTACCTTAAATACTTAATTGAAAAAATATTAAAACCATTAAAACCTCCCTTGGTTACCTCTTGGTAACATTTTCCAATGGGTTGACATACCATTACCGCTCAACTGCACATGTTGTGTATGGTGACACAGCTGTGCACAGAATTGTGTATGTGTAGTGTGTAGATGCATTTGCCACATTGCAGGCTGGCCTGGCAATGTAGAGAGCTTTATAGAAATGTTTATCCATCAACACACTTAGATGTTCTTGCTCTATGATTGGTTCAAACCAGTACCAATCCTCCAGATGAATATTTCCGTCTTAAATACTCTCAAGTATATGAAGAAAGAATATTCAGTAAAGATGCATTATTCTTAGTTTCTTATTTTGATTGCCACAAAGTCCTGGACAAAATGGAAACCATTTGTTGTGGTTGTCGAAAAGACGTGACCAACAAAATTTATGACATTTCACAGATTTTGTTGTTGTTATTGTTTGTTTATTGTTGTCGTGTTGTTGTTGTTGTTGTGGTGGTGGTGGTGGTGGTTTTTTCCTTCTTCTTTTTTTGCGTTTTACTGAAAACTAGAGGTTTGGGATTAAATTACTCTGGCAAAAAACAGTGATAAACATTCCCTTCGAGCAGACTAAAAAAAGGGGAGAAAGGAGCTCCAAAGTCTTTCGAATCTTCTCCGGACATAACAGTCTCTCAAGATACCATCATTTGGGGGGGGGGCACACCTATAGTGGTCACCTAAGGCATGACTACAGATTGAACGAACATCAACTCTGATGGTATCTTGTACATTTCTGAAGGGACTGGGCATCTTCGGGAATCTCTCACTGGGACCAACAATGAGTAAGATAAATCTCTCGATTATGCCGGATTAAAGGATTATGGTAAATGGAAACATTCTGTACTTTCAACTCATAAATAATAATGTCAGTGAGTATATCTTCCCTTTACTCACCATACTAGTAAAAAAGTTCAATCTCTAATACTATAGTTTAGCAGTTATGAAAATATACGGATCCAAAAATAACAGTTTCAGGAAGCATCTTTAAATGCATCCATGTGCGAGAAACAAGACGTCTTCTTATTTTTTTTTTTCAATGAAAACACTTGTAGACAAACGAGACGAGATCATTCAAATACCAACGGTGCAAGAATAAAGATCTTGAAATCGTCCGTCTGTCGATATGATAAGAAATAAATCCCAGAGATGTCAATTGCGAATGGGAGGCAGCGGCTTGTATTGTTTCGTCGCGTATTTGATAAAGACAGTCTTGCTTCATCCCAGAGCTGAGGCTTCGTCGGAAAGTTGTTGTACTGTAGGCAATTTCAGATAGTTGTGGTACGAAGTGCAGTGGAAAGGGTAAGAAACACTCAAATAAAAAAAATAAAAAAATCGTCTGGAAATTGAGTGAAGTCGGTGTTGATGCTCAGTCTTGATATTTGGATATGGATGCAGTTTCTCATATTTGACGAAGATTTCGTTTGTTGATCTATATGGGCACTTCTCGTCAATGGCTTAGGTGCAACGTTTTGAAAATCCCGAGTTGTGTGCTCTTCTGTAAACGGGAAGTCTCGCAGCTTCCGTATCTTGAGAAAGCACTATGGATAGAGTCTTGTGTAAAAATTGCTGCTTCTGAGCTGTTGGTGAAACGGATCACAATGTCGTGTGATTTGCTGCAGAATCCAACCAAGGGAGCTTCTTTTATGAGCCAGGTGTGCAACAACTCGCCGTCAAGGGAGGTTTCGAGTCGAGGCCGGTGGTCAGGGCTAGCCTTGAAGTAATTTCTGTAGAAGTTGCGCTTGGGATAGCTGCTGGTCTGGGGGAAGATGGTCTGCTGACAGCTCACAATCTAAGTAAAAGGAAGGTTTGGTTTGTGAACTGTGTATTTGTGTTGGCTCTGACAGCTGTTTTTATTTACAAGAAATGTGACCTCACAATCTACAGAGGTTTTGGTTCTGGTGTATTGCATAATCTCACCTAATGGGATGTAAACATGCAGCAGGCGCTCTCGGCTAATAGATGCACCGGCTACGTTGTATGTACAGAGCAACCTAAAAAGCTGTTTAATTTCAGCCAAGTTCGGACAGCATCACAGGGGAGTCTCTACAAAAGGCCTATAGCAATGTTCTCCCGAACTAGGGACCAGTCATCATTTTCTCCAAGTGGTGGGGCTGGCTATAGTTATTTCTTTCCTTCGTGGGTCAGTGTTGTAAAGCATTTTTGTTTTTATAACAGGCTGTGCAAGTCTCACGCATATCGAAAAATGAGGAAACAACTTAAAGGAAGGCTATATTTTTTCTATTTTTCTTTTACTTACAAAATTCTTGAAAATATGACTACCCTTATAACTTTTTATATTTTTTAAAAATTTCAATATTTATTCAATACAAATAAAAAAACTCCCATTTGTGTGACCATACATAGGTTTATTGATAACATGAACGTCAGTTGGGCAAATTTCTATTTTTTTTTTACAAGCGACCAGCAACTGAGGGCAAGTCTTATTCTCAGATTTTCTTTGTTGATTTTTTTCCATTTATTTTCCTCTCATACATTTCATGGTTAAGTTTTACTTTCCCAACAAGATCATATTTTGTATAGCCATAGAAAAAAGTTAAACTAAAAAATTTGAAGAAACAGAATTGCACACGTAAAACTCAGTATGGGTGGGTCTAACTTGGTCCAGATGTTCAAACAGGCGCGAGACTTACTTAGTCTGTAATGTAGACCTTTAACTTGTTACAGTCGTAGTGTTCTTCTCTAATTCATATCAATGTAACCAAAACGAGGCTGGAAGGGAAAATAATCTGGTTCTTTTTTTGTACACCGAATATTAGCATATACATTACTGTTATTGGATACAGGGAACTTGACCAAGATGGTGGCACGATACACTAGTGCAATGATAATTAGCTGTAACTGGTCCTGCTGGCTAGACAGTGGAAAAGTTAATGGACAACCCTGCCCAGGGCCTACATGAGTTGTGTTGGCTCTGATAAGAGTTGTGGTTTTACAACTCTCAATTTAAAGAGAGTTGATGGTAGCGCCGTGGTAGTTAAGCCTCCGAACAAAGCTGGTATAGTTGAACACTCACTGGAATTGTAAATTGGTTAAAATTATGCTGGTTTACTTTGCTTGAAAAAACATACGTGTCGTCTTGTACTTGGCTGGCAGTCCGGTGTTAAAAAAACAAAACGGATCACTGGTTTACTGATCTACGCCAGATGCATTGTACATTTAATATTTCATGGAAATGACACCGCATCATGCCGTGGAAGTCTCGCAGCACACTAACCATCACTCCAGCCGGTAAACTTGTAGATGAAGGCTCGTCAAAGGAAATTATTTTAGGTATACTGTTCAGAAACCAAGGGAGCGAAACAGTTAAAGATGTAGTGTCCGATTTGGGGGGCGATTTGGCCAGAAAATTTAGATTCAAATTTTAAATATCGCAGCTGTTTGCATATGTTGAGGTATTGCATTTAAATTATTGCATCTGCCAGTGATTAGTGACTAAAATATGACTAAATTTTGGGATCCTGACATTATCTCACGTCAATATTCCATTTACAGTTTTGTTACATGTATTTTGAGTAAGGTCTGTGGCATATGCGAAAGTTTGGGTATGTTTTCCTTTTGAGTGTCATCTGTCCAAAATCGTTCAGAGAAAAGAAAAATAAAGGGGAAAAAAAATAAAGGGGAAAAAAAACAAAAAACTTTTGCTGAAAATTGAGCCATGCAGCTATAAAATAAATGACCAAGGTCATCTGCCTCGCCTGACAAAACAAAAGAGTGCCCTGCCACACGATTGACCGTATGCCATGAATGGCCCCCTCGCTGTGGTGTTAATTGCTAATTAGAGCAGCATTCATACACCTATAAAAAGACTCTTTGTGCTTCGCTGTTGTACCAACAAAGGAAACGTACAATTGTTATTACTCCTTATTCATAATGTGTGGCTATTTTTTTTGTGGCCACTTTCCTCCATTGTTTCCTCCATGCGGCTGAATTTTGAAAAGACTACTCAGGTCAAATTTTTTCGAGGAGGTAACTCGAATTGGAATTTTAAAAATGGTTGCCCCAAAGTCCCAAATTCATTACAAAAAAGGCTCAAAATTGTTATCATTTATTGTGAACAATCTATAGACACAACATCTCTATCATCGGAAATACTTGAGCACTACCGACATCCTGTGTTCTGTGACCCCCATGACCTCGTGACCTAGCTATTTGTCACAACCAACTCATAATTACTTTGCCTTTCCATTTCTGTCAAAATAGAAGTAGACTCCTTGTTCTCCAGAACTTGTTTCTTAAACGGCTTTTGTTTTGTATTCAAATGAGCGAATTTAAAGGAATGGTGTACTAGTGGCTTTTTGAAGAGTACATTTAATTCCCAAACCCAAGACTACAGGAAATAACACCAGAAATTTAAAATGTGAAAATTTCATCAAATTAGATGAGTGTGGTTTAAAAAAAAAGGAAACTCAGGTTTGCTTTCATTAGAAACTAAGGAAACAGTGTATTATGGGTGCATACACAATTTTAGTTAGGAAATATGAGACCCTTTTTTTGTAGATTAATGATTTCCAGAGAATTTTGAAGCTTTATTGTGAGGAGGTCAGGCAAAGTGAGATTGTGAAGGAAGTGCTTGGATATTGTGTTGATATTTGATATAAGGTCATTTTGCATGTAATTTCTGTGGAATTTGATTGCGTTGTAAATGAATGTCCTTTTTTTTTTTTTTAAGCCTGTGCTTACTCAATAATGTCAAAAGGGGTTCATGATTACCATCTTTCATAGACTTATGACTGGGGCAACTGCATGCTGTATCGTGCCTCTTGCTCTACTCCGTGTGCAGACTGGTTCCTTGTGTCATGAGCCTTGAAGTGTGGTGATGTCAGATATTGTAAATACCTGCAATTTCCAACTGAGGACCTTTATCCAACCGGGAACCCTAAATTGTCCTCTTTTGTTATAGAGGTTCCCGGTTATAATCACACACTCTTTCACACACAAAACAAACAAACACAATGCATCAACCCAAATGTTGGACAACTTGTAACAGGTTGTTAACATATTGGACAGTTGTCAAAGGTTTGGGCGCGGGTTTGCAACTATGTAATTGGTCAAGAAGATGGTGACTGCTCTATGTTCTGAGAACCCTACGTTTCAATAACCCCTCAGGATCTACTGGCACAAGCTAGGGTTGGAGTTAGGGTTAGGGTTAGTAGAATAATAAGGAAAGTACATCAGACAGGGGGTGTCAGAACATTGGGTAGGGGTGTCGGAACAAAGGTGTGTAACCAAGAAGAGATTAATAGGTGGAGCTTAATTAATCTGCCTATTGTACCAGTCTATTCAGTTGTTAATCGAGGGTTTATTATAATGGTTTTTGTTCTTCTTCTGTTTTCCTGTTCAGGATCTGGTTTTTCTTACTTGGGTAACTACATCAGCCCCAGTGGTACAACAGACTCCTACAAGCATTCAAGCTCTTCCACTCAACCAATGAATATGAACCAATACTGGCTATCCAGCACTGAAGGTAAATCTAGTTGGACTTTGCTTAGCGCGGACAAAACTTGCTTAGCGAGAAAAACGTTCTCGGCCAGAATGTCATGGGGTGTGTACATATTGCTTGTCTACTGGTTCCCTGCAGAATCGTTGGATTTGTCAAGGGACATTCGGGCTTTACGAATAATTGTTCTGCTGAGCGAATAGTCAGTGGGAGCCATTGGTCACCAATCAATCAATCAATCAATCAATCAATGGATCAATCATGAGGTATTTGTGGAGCGCCATCATTCTAGTTTTTTTTTTATTCCGAGGCGCCTACCAAAGTAAAGCAATTTAAAGGGAGGGTACGCATTGGGCAATTACTCCTACATTAATGATCGTAAAATCTCGTTGGCACTACAAAACATTGCTAGAAACGACAACCTTTGAAGTATAGTAGTTTTAGAGAAAGAGGTAATTTTCACCACCATTTGAATCCGAGAAAGGCTTCAGGCATGAAGCCTTTCTCAGGCATCTGAAAGCACCAATTCTAATAATATGACACAAGGTGTTTTTTTTGTTTTTTTTCTTTCATTAAATTCTTGCAACTTTGATGACCAATTGAGCCCAAATTTTCACAGGTTTGTTATTTTTTACATTATGTTGGGATACACCAAGTAAGGATACTGGTCTTTGACATTTACCAAAAGCATAACCTGCCTTATAAAGACAAAAGTGTTCACAAATCTGATGAGAAGATGACAAATGCAATGGACTAAACCTAAGTTTCTCTGAAGTAATTGCAAGGTCTTAAAATCCACTGGAAATCTTGGACCCTGTGTAAAAGGTTCTTTCATTTCATATTTAAAGTTTGTATGCACCCATAATACACTGTTTCCTCGTTTCAAATGAAACCCCCCAAGGTTTCCTATAAAAAAAGCTATCACCAATATCCTTGAAGTTTACATAGGACGATGTTATTTCCTGAAAAACTAGGTTTTAGAATGAATTTACTTTTCCCATAACCAATGGTGCATCATCCCTTTAAATTTACTCATTAGAATACAAAACAAAAGATATTCTATAGAAACAAGTTCTGGAGAACCAACAACTATCTGATATTTTGATAGAAAATGGAAACGCAAAGTAAGCATGAGGTGGTTGTGACAGATCTCTGGATCGCAGGGTCACATTTAAGTCTTTCTCAGCGAGAAAATGTCACCAACCAGAATGTCATGTTAAGTACCGTGCTTGTTTACTGGTTCCCTGTCGGTTGTTGATTATTTGTAGCGGACTTGTCGAGTAACACTACTTCGGCTTTATGATAATGTTGTGCTGAGGGGAGCTCCTAGCAAGCATTAGTGAGTACATATCTATCAATCAATCAATCAATCAATCACTCACTCAATCAATCAATCAATCAATCAATCAGTTAAGTTGTCAGCCATTTGCAGAGTGCCATCATTTTAGTTTCTTCGTTTGAGGCGCTTAGCAAAGTGAAGAAACTAAAAGACAAAGGATTTATTGAGGAAATGACAAGTGTAGCGGACTAATTGTATGCAGAGTTGAAATAATTTGTCGTAAGCTGGCTTTTGAAAGATCTGTAAGGAGTCAAGTGTATGGAGTTTGATAGGGGAGATCATTCCATAGCGTGCATGTAAAATGATGAAAGTTCTTTCACTGGATGAAGAACAGGTTCCGTTCAACAGACGTTTTGTTTGATGCTCTCAGATTAGGCTGAAGATTCCAGCTGTAAACCTGTTTAGCAAGTTTTTTTCAGCACATTGCAAGTGTGTGTGCACTTTGGGCTGCAGACTGTGCAGAATGTTGCTTAACAGAATCATTTGCTGAGCGAAAAATAGCAGGGCACCAGCCACAAGCAATGTAGATTAAATGGTATTTTGGCTGGTAACACATTTCTGCTAAGCAATGATTTTCTAGTCAGTAGTTTCCAATCGGAATATCACGCGGTCAAAATTACAAACCAAGCTATCCCGATTGGATCCCTTTTCATCCAATGAGGAGATTGATGGTACCTGAGTCAGGAAAACATCTTTTGTTAACGACCCCCTTTCTCTTTACCTATCAAGGGATAACTTAGAGACTCCAAGTCTGCTTTTTTGCCAATTTGACTCAAAAACTTAGATTAGAATTTTAATGTAGCTATTTTTATAGAGTTGAGAAAGTTTGAAACTTTTGATGTAGGTACTGCATGACAAAAATCTGCCAATGATAAATTGGTAGTTAGTTAAAAACTATGAATTAATTATTGTTGGGATCCTGATATATGATTAAATAACCTCCATCAGTCATGTACTAACAATTTTGCATGTGACATTTTGTGCATTGTCCGTGGCAAAATATGCGAAAATTTTTCTTACATTTTTCATTTTGAAAACAGCATCATCTATTTAAGTATGTTCAGACAAATTCAACGAAATTTCCTTTTTGGCGAAAACCGAGCCTTGCAACTTTAAAAAGGGTATCACAAACAACATGAAGTTTGTAGAAAGAGAACTTAGGACAGTCAGACGACGTCCTCTTGGAACCCTGTCTAGGTCCATCAACAGCTGGGTGGGGTGCAGCCAGAAAATTTACCTTAATTTCCTTTGGAAAATTGATTTGGTTCCCCCCTTCAAAAATGTATGTTTTTTTTTTTTTTTTTTTTTTTTTTTTTTTTTTGGGGGGGGGGGGTAAGGGGTACTGACACTGTCACTGCTATAAGAATTCACTGGACTCGGGAAAGTACGGAGTGCTTAACACACATTGTAAAACATGTATGTTATTCTTTATTCCTGATGCAAGTTTAACGTCTCCTCTGTTAAATCGTTGCGGTACCCACTGGTGAAATGTAGGAACTGCCTCGACTAGCTACTGGGCAAGCTCAGTGGTCTAGTACGTAGCAAGACATCTGGGCCCAATTTCATGGCTCTGCTTACCGCCGAATTCTCCGCTTACTGTGCAAGCGCCGAATTTCTGTGCTAGGCTTGTTAAGCGAAGAATGCCTATAGTAACGTGGAGTACTGTACACATGCGCACTTTTAGGCAAAAATTCTCTGCTAACCCGTGAAATACTCTCGAAAACTTTACTTTAAAACGAACCCACCTTCCAGGTAATGCTGAAGTCCCAAAACTTGTTTCGTGTACAGCAGTTATGTTATTGGTGGAAAACAATTATGTTCTTCAGTTTTTGGAGCGGGGATTTCTCCAAGTGTTGTGCTGATCAAATGGCAAATCTGCTTTTGCTCTGGTCTCTCCCTCTCTTCCACGACCGAATCGTCCATTAAAGAGTTGTTAAATGATTTGCACTGTCTGTCCATTATCTACAGTTGTTCATTTTACAAATTGGCAGAAACAATTCAATTAGATGCCAGCAGACCAGTATTTATATTTGATTATGAGCAAACCTTACTAGATAGTTATGAAATGCAGGCACTTGAAAAAGGTCATGTGACCTTTTCTTTGTATTCACCAATCTTTGAGTTATTTATTTATATTTTTTTCCACTAATGCCTCCCTTCTAAACAAAACATTTCATCTGAACAATTCAGTGGACACTTGGATGTAATAAGCTGTAAGTTTCTGTGGCTAAGGCCCTCTTTCCCCATTAGAAAGGCACTCCCATGAAATCAGGACCCAATTTCCTGGAGACCATCAGCGCATACTGATCAAAACTTCAAGTTCTTAAACCCATCAGTTAATTTCAGACCCACAATGTGGCCGAGCGGTTAAAAAGCACCGGACACATGCTCTGGTGTTTCTGATCGGCAGAGTGTGGGTTCGAGTCCTGGTCAGAGCACTTGTCCTTGAGTGAGATACTTTATCATAACTGCATGTCCTTCGGATGGGGCATAAAGCCGTAGGTCCCGTGCACTAGGATTGGTAGTGCACATAAAAGAACTCAAAACACTTATCATGGAAGATCACAGGGTTAGCCCCGGTGTTTCTGGTTCACATAGCAAGCACCCTTGTTAACAGGTTTCCTCAGGCTTGCGAGCTACAGTGATTAAGTTCACTTATGAGGCATCCTCATTCATTCACTGTTAACCTTAGTCTCTGTTATTCAAAGTTTTAAAAGAAAAGAAAATGTACACATTACTAGGTTTGTTGTGTTGGATAAGGAAGTTAAAGAGAATACAAAATGTGCATGTGTGCTTGAAAGAATGTGAATGACGGTGTTATTTCTTTTACTACTAGTGTGGTTAGAATACGCCAGTTAGAATAGCCATGCAAATAGTGGAGTAGCCACAAAAGCTGCTCAGGTTGAAACGTGAGGCCATTCAGGCCTGAAATTTCATCTTCGGTAGGCCAAGGCCATTATTCATTTTGCAAATGGCATTTCCATTTGAACATCTTAAAGTATGGGAGCCTTTTGAAGAGGGAACCAAGGTCAACGGCCTCTGTTTAAGCCCAGGCCTGGCTATTTACTTTCTTTTTTGCATTTATACCACTCAATTTAGTTGGTAGGTAAGCAGGTTGCAATCTGATGTATCTTTCTAATTCCAGCAAAATCTATCAAGCTCGTGCTGACATTTCCCCCAAAGTTCATCAGTGAAGAACTGTGGATCATTATCGTTGTGGATCTTTATCATTTTATTATTGCTCTAAATGTTTCAAGAGCTGGATAATGTCTGGCCTCTACATTTAATGGAGCTTAAACTCGGAGGGATAAGCTCAAGCAAGGACGTTTGTCTTTAGATAAAAACTGCGTACATGTAGGTCTGTTGTTTAAAGAGAGCTAACAAGTTCTTATTACATTAGTCTCTTAAATGGTGACTGCTCTGGGTTTCGACATTTTGTAGTTCCCGACAACCCTCTGATAAGATTGCGGTAAGCCTAGAGTG
>CM021528.1:3207862-3219378 GCA_010994315.2 Pisaster ochraceus
GAGAGCAGTCAACCTCGTACTGCTCGACACACCCTGGGGAAGAGGTTGCAGTGGAGGTTTTTGGCTTGTCATGTCCAAGCGGTCAAGTACACTGGTGTTTCTGATCAGCAGAGTGTGGGTTCTAGTCCCATTCTTGACACTTGTGTCCTTAAGCAAGACATTTAACCAGTGTTGCTTCACCCTTCGGATGGAACGTAAAGCCATTGGTCCTAAGTATTGTGCAATGCACCTAAAAGAACACACTTACATTTAGCGCTAAAAGAAGGGGGGTAAGCCCTGGTGTTTCTGGCAGTGGTTGCTGAATGCGCCATAGCACCTTGTTAACACTTACAAGGTGTTACATACATGGGTCTAGATAAAGTGCTATATAAAAACTATCATTATTATTATTATTATCTGTTCCTGTGGTCCTCTTTTAGTTTGTTTTTTTAAGGACTCAAAAGTGTCGAGTGCTTGGATATTTTTTTCGATGAGCAATGCTGAACTTTCTGTTTCCTTTATTCAGGTCACTAAATCCAAAAAGAAGAAGCACAAGTCGAAAGATGAGGTTAAGGAGCCGTCGGCATTATCATCGGAGGAGGTCACCTCATCTTCAGGAGGCAAGACAAAGTCCAAATCCAAGTCCAAGACCAAGACCTCATCAGGTCTCACTCCTCCCTCGAAAGATGCTAAGCAAAAAGGTAAGCAGATCATCAAGTTGCATCAGCTGATTTGGGGCCGAAAGACCTGAAAATTTTGCAGTTTTTTTTTCTTCTCCAAATGAACTTTGACAGATGATGATGTGTCAAAATGAAAGAACAGGAAATATTTGGCGTTTGCCACACACAATGCGCAAAATGCTTAAAACATGCAGATTGTTTCTACGTAGCCGCTGGAAACGCAAGATATGATCAAGTCCCAGCATCAACCCATTTGTATCTAAACAGGTTTTAACTAGAGCTAAGTAGTCTCCCGAAGTATTCCAAAATCTACTCCGCGGCAGTAGAATAAAAAGCAAGACCTAGTTCTCTAAGAACAAATCTACACAGCTAGTAGATATACACATGGTGTTACCGCAAACCGAATGTACAGGTTTTAACTAACTATTACTAATCATTGACAGGTTTTTCCAGTCAGTGTCTCAAAAGAAAGTTGATAACTTCCTCAACTTAAACAAAAAGCTTCCTAGTATTAAAATCAATTTGGCAAAAAATAAGGCGATCCATCTGTAACTATTACATCTTAGAAACCATTTCACACTGCCCGCTCAAATACATTTCCAAAATTTCAAAGAGAGAGATTTGGGGCTTGCATCTTCCAAACAATCTTGAAAAGTATTTTCACTGGCTGTATGAAACTGTCGAAGGGAAGCCTGTAATTTTCATCCATTAAAAAACACTATCCAGCGTACTTTGTGGTGGCTAATATTTTTAACGACCAAAACACAACTTCTTTTAGTGACCACAAAGCATCAACAGATGAAGGCTTTGGGCAGGAAACTCCTCGCCTTTAAAATTTAATGTGGCGCCAGAAGAAAGTGTAGAAGTTTTAAAGCGAAAGGAATGCTAGCTTATAAAGGAGTGAAAAAATACAAAGATGTCATTGGAAAGCTGTAAGGCGGGTATGATGTGGCTTTTGTCACCGTGGTCAAGTGGTTAGACTACTGGACTTGCAATCACAAGGTTGTGGGTTCGAATCCGGCCAAGCTAACAGCTGATTTCACAATGACTAGAATAAGTATCGTCGTCTAGTTACTGAATCACAATCCATTGATTTGTGCAATTCATAATCATAGACTGTAAACCAACATTTGTACGAGAGAGGCTGGCTGTTGCCAGATTGGTGTTAATACCCCCTGGTAGGAGTTTTGCCGAGTTCCCTTGTTGGGAAGATCATCTAAACAAACAATCAAATAATTATAGACAGTCACTGCAAAGCAAATAGATAGTCTTTTGGGTCACTGTAGGTGGTAGCAGACTTACTGGATAATTTAGGACAAGAAAACGAAAAACCTACAACTCATTGCCCTTTATCGGCAAGAATTCATGAAATACTTTTAGCCACCCTATTTTGGGTAATGAGCTGTCTTCTTGTCACCAACCTTGGAAGCTCAGTGGTCTAGCTGTAAATGCTTCCACTCTAGAATTCGGAAGGATATGGGTTCGATTCCCAACAGACGTGTGGATTTCTATTACAAATACAGCGGGGAAATGGCACCTAACTAGCTGCCAGGGTCAGAAGTGTGGCTTGTAGAGGATAGAGAAAGCTCATACAACCCCGTCACTGAGGTAGGTAAAAAGAAGGTGCCTTAAATTAGGGCTGCAATTTCATGAAAATATCCGCTTGTTCAAAGGTCTTAGATTTGTGGCTTTTCACTGGACTGGAAATATTTTCTTTAGTCTATTTATTTGCCTCTTGCTGATCTTTTAAGAGAAGGTTTATACTTAAAAAATCTACAGGAAAGTAAATTTTAATAAGTTTCTTCAGAAAAACACTGGATATGTTCTGTTTTGAGTTTCCTGACACACACACACGTTTGTCGACCTTGTCAAAGCGTCTCTTTGTTCTTCCTTTGCATAGACTTTTTTTAGCGCTTTTGCACACGAAAGCGTAGCGAGGACATCCTCGCTCTGTCAAAACACCCGAATTCCTTTTTGTTAAAGTCGTTGTTTTGAGCAGGTAGATGCCCTCAATGCTGTGAAATAACTGGATCAGGACTTGCAGTCCAGTGGGTCTTTCAAGCCCTGTCATTGGTTGTGCAACTGTGCATGCTTTCATTTATACAACGTCAGATGAAATGATGGCACATATGCTACGGGTCGGCTCAATTGAGGTTTAAACAAGTGACTTTTTTTAAATTCAGAATTAAAGTTGTGACTGTGGCTTTAAAGTTGTAATTTATGTTAATGCATGGAGAAGTCCCCTTCATGTTGAGTAGGTTTTGAATTTTTGATTAGGTTGACCGATACCGATGGGAGGATCATATTGCATGTGCGTAATATTAGTAGGTGTCAGCACTGGGCTAGGGTACACACACGGGGTAGAATGCTGCTAAAAAAACTGTCGCTTTTGTTCAGTTTTTAGGAAAAGTTACTGAATGTTATTAAAGGGGGGCTCCAAGGTGGAATCGAGTTTTGTGATGCACTCATTTTCCAATAGATAGAGTCCTTGTGAGAGTGGGGGGAAAATTTCAAGTTTGTAACCTTTCGTTAAAAAGGGTGTAAAATGCCATTTTATTTGATACCCTTCCATTGCAATTGTGTCTGCATCCTCAAATATCCAGTGACAGCACATTTCAAATATAATGGGTCTGCATATTTCTGTACAGAAAATGTTTAAGTTCATTCCTGAATTTGGATGATATTCAATCAAAACGATATTGAATTTGACCTTTATACTAATGCAAAAATTCCTCTTTCGAATATATAGTTCCAGGTGTTGATGTCCAATGACGCCATGTTTCAAATTTCACTCTGAAAGAGTATCAAATAAAGTGCCATTTTACACCATTTTAATTTGAGGTTATGAGACTTTTTTCCCCACTTCCACAAGGACTCTTTATTTTAGAAAATGAGTGCATCACAAAATTTAATTTGGCCTCGGAGACCCTCTTTAAGCATCCCCAGACTTGACTCATGTCGGACTTTCATCCTACCTGAATCTTAGTTGCAGTATTATAGTACGCTAACATTGCACTATTGCGCACCCTCACGTACCAGTAATTTGCCAATCAACTCCGCTAGCGATTGGCAACTCGCCAGAGTAGCATTGAACTGACAAGTGAGGTGGTGCGTAAGTTAGAGTTTCATTGTACCAAACCAAAATGAGCCAAGTCTAAAAAATATGCACCTTTAAAACTCACATCTTAAAGGTAGGGTCATAGATTGTTTGATTTTTAGGGATTTATTTGTCTATGTAATGCTTATTTATAGGCAAAATTATAAAGAAAGATACATTTAAGTCACGTGAAAGTTTCAGCTGAATACAATGTCTACTTGTTTAGAAGACAGCAAAAATCTGTTATGGTATTTTTTATCAAGAACGGTGAAGCCATCCACGTTTTAATAGCAAGGTGACAACGGGTATCAACTGCATCTCTGGCGGCAGCGAACAGACATCAACCCGCATAAATCTGAGAAATTATTCATGCACAAATCGTTTGTTAGATTCGATTGTTTTTGAGTGAACGATTTTCCAAACCATATTGGTTTGCAAGGAATACTTTTTCAAAATAGTTTATACTGTCAACAACTGCAGTGCTTCTAACCAAGTAAGTTTTCATGGTCATTCATTTTTGGAGTAATTCATCAATCTCTGACCGTACCTTTAAGTAAAAAAATTGATACCTTTAGGCTAACCTCAAAATTATTAATTGGACAGCGTCCTTTCTCCAGAGGGATGTTTCCTTTCTGGTTTTTTCGTTTTGACCTGCTGTCAACTGTTGAAGATGAACTGCATGAGGGTGTACAAAAAAGAAATTTGAACAAATTTTATGTTGAACCCTTACTCGGGCTCGTGTTTTGATGCCATTGTTGATGCCATTCCCACTGCACCTACAAAGCCTCTGAATTCTTGTCATGAAGTCAAAATCTTATCTTTGACACAAAATAGTTACGACTTTTATTTTTTTGCTGCAATAGGCGTTCCAAATATTTACCAAAAATGATTTCTGCCTTGAACAACAGGAATCCCCCCCAACGTGTCTACATCCCAGACCCTCAAACTCTGTCCCTCTGGTTGTCAACATCTGGCCGTCTGTCGTCACCCCTGATCCTTCTGATTACAGTTAATATCCGTTGCGTGACACCTGCAGACTCTGCTGTCCGTGTTACAATCATTATCACCAATCACATAGAAAGGAAACCCCCGGAGCAAGAGGCTACCAAACCCTTAAGGTGAAGATGGGCTGAACATCGTCCGTGTCCCTCGGAGCCGAGCTCAAGATGACATCTGTGTTTGAAGAATGGTTATTGTCCAGACTGAGAAGCCTGTAGTTAGCAACACCAGGGTAAAGGGGGGGGGGAAACAGGGTCTCTGCTAGACCTAGCTCCCGAACTGTTTCAGGCACCATCTGACAGAAGGATTGTGGTCATTGCACCCTCATGAAGTTATTGACTGCACAGTCAATTTCAATACAGCATCTGTGTTGATTGTAGTGTAGTTTTTGGCAAGACTGATCCGAGAAATCTGTAGTTTGGAACTCCAGGGAAAAGGGGATAAACTCGGACTCTGCCACATCCGGCTCCCTAGCTGTTCTAGGTACCAGCCGGCTGAAGGATAGTGGTCATTGCACCCTCATGAAGTTATTGACTGTACAGTCAAGTTGTAATCCCTTCAGTTGTAGTTTATGGTGAACCCTATGTGTCAACAGGTCTACACACTGCAAAGTAGTCACAACACTCATCAAAAGAATTCTGCTGCCAGACTTGTAACTATCACTCAAAGAAAAAAACAAACAATCCACAGTCATATAACACCTGTTCTTTGAATCTGTTGAGAAATGCATGACATTCAAAATTCTGTTGCTGGTCTACCACGCAGTCCATTGCCCTCACCAGTCTTGCTTGAGCCTGAAGTTGGCAACCATAATGCCTGAAACCAAGTCAAAACTCTAACACAAAGTACAATGCCATTTGTCGATGCCCATCTCTTGATGAAATTAAGCCTTTGACGCCATCTTGCTCTAATTACACTAGGCTGGGTGTATTTGTGTTTTGGGTGAAAATAAGAAGTTAGGATCGACCAATCAGAACCTCAAGTTTGTTGAGAACCAATTCTTGTGTCATTTTTAGAAACTTGCTGGTTCTTGGTAAAACCATAGTGGTGAAACCATCAGAGTGAAGCAAATGTGTTGAAACCATTGTGGTGAAACAAGTATGGTGAAACCATTGTGGTGAGCATAGGCGTACGACCCTGGGGGATGTAGTGGTGGGATGCAACTGCCCTCACAAATTTGAGCAAAACAATGGGGGAATTTAGGCACAGCAATTAGAAGAAGAAAATTCGGACAGAGAAAGCAAAAACGACTTGTTACCCAATGTTAGAAGTTGTTACTTTATCTGTGGAAAGTTTTTGGCAAATCAACCGACCCTTCTGCCCCCCTTAAACAAAGAGTCCCCATAGGCCCATGGTGGTGAGACCAGCCGTGGTGAAAGCACCTTGTAAAAATGAACTCTTGTCAGTATTTCTCAACAGTTTCACAAGTATTTTGTTGTTGCTGATGTTTTCTTTAGAGTAAAGATTTGCCTGGTAGACTTTTAAAAAAAAATAAAAAAATACTGTGAACAGATTTAGAATGGGCCCCCAAAACAAAGTTCATGATAAAAGTTAAACTTCAGAAAAAATAAAGAACACATTTGTGATGAAACTGTTTCTTAAATTTACTATGAAAGAAACTGCCTCTAGGTTGTGCACCTGGGCATATTTCCGCACTAAACTAGTGATGGACAGTATTTAACGTGACTCCACGCAAGGCTCCAAGTTTGCATCTACTGTAGTCAGCGTTTCATGAAAAAAGTCTGCAAGGAGAAGGTAGTCAAAGTAGGAGGTAATTAGAACAGGAAAGCATGCTCCAATCCCCAAGATGCAGTTTCCTCAATCAGCAAGTGGCCATCCTGGTTCCCATCTAGGGATCTTTGCCCACCTCCCCCCCCCCCCCCCCCCCCCCCCCCCCCACCTCGGCAGCTCTCTCTCTCTCTCATGATCAATCCAGGTATGGAGAAGAAGGGGAAGACAAAATATCTCGCTGTCGTTGATGGCAGTCAAAGATTTCAGGCCGCGTGTGTCATCAGACGAAGGGGGGGCCTCCTGGGCAATCAAGCAACGGATATTGAGGATTTTGTGTAGTTACAGAGCTGCAGTGCTCAGCCAGGACGGAGGGGGGGGGGAACGTGGAAGAAAAATACCGATGGGACTGTGGAGGAAACGAGGATGCTCGGCATAAGTAGTGCCACATTTGCAGTGTTTTTCTTGTTAATTTGGTATTGATTTTGTCCTCATTCCTTTATTTTCTTGACATTTTCTACAATTTGTGAGTCGGGTGTACCAGTGCCTGGGTTTTGATGGGAGGAAAGGATAAGTGATTTGAAGCGAGACTTATTGCGTATTGACTTTATTGACTTGAATATGCCGTCCACGCAGGTAGGGCTCCTCATGATGGCTTCTGTGTGGTGATGTTGCTCCAGACTCCTCTATCCGTGGCCAGCCTGATTTCATCTCTTAAGCCTGGGGACATATCTTGCATATAGTACAGAATTTAAGTGGAACATCAGTTAATGGGACAACGCCTGATTCTGTATCTGTAATTGTCTTGGTATCTACCGCTAATTACAGGTCTCTTGTCACTGGGCATGCTCAGTGGTTTATTCACTGATACTCCTGCTCTGGAATGACGGGGGTTGGGGTTCTAATCCCACCCAAAAAGTATGCCTGTGGATTTATTTTCTGCAGGACTTGGAAAAGCACTGAATTGTACAGTGCTCGTGTTGGGTGCAAATCAAAATAAAACTTGTTGTCCCTCGTTCAGTTGTTACATCTAGTCAAGTGTTTTAGTATCATCTCAACTGTTGTCAAATCACTCTTTAATAGCGTCCTGGCTTTTCAGAGCTGCCAATTCTTCATGATTCTGCAGAAAGTTCACTGACAATTAACCCAACTTTCCATGTTCTGATGAACAAATTTCGAAAATTTCCTGGAAACTTTTTCCTTACTATGTTGACTACAGGTCTAAACATCTCCCTGATTGCTGTACAAAATCTCCCTGATAGCAAGTTGCAAATGTCGGCAGCTGGGGTTTATTTGCTCCTACTAACTCGTTAATGAATGTACTTTGTAAATCAATTAAGCAAGTACTGCATCAAGTAATACAGCTGTGACGCAGGGTTGGAAAGGGGGGGGGGATGTGGAATCTTAGGCTTTGTCTTTGGCAGCTGATTTGTGGGCTCCATGCCAATGAAATTGCATTTGTGGCTAATAAAGGTGAACGGCCTCTGAAAATAATTGTTAAAATCCCTGCAGATGTGTGTAGACTTTGGTTTTCCAGTCACGGTGCTTATTTTGGATTTATATTTTGAGGTTTCCTTTGGGACGTGCATACCAATTGGTGTATCAGAGGTGAATGACCTCGCTGGTGTAACTATGAACTGGTTAGGAATTGTCACAGGTCAGAGGTCATGCCTTCTGTGTGTCAATTCGGGTCAATTTGTCTCTGTTGCTCAGCGGGAAACATGTTCAGCAATACTGTTTAGCTAACCAGTTTTCCAACAAAAAACTCAAAAATTGGCCTACATGTACCATAGTAAAAAAACTTCCTTAGCACAAACAGGTAACCGACTGGTTTGTGGCTGTTTATGACTGGTTCCCTTCTTAATTTGGCTGAGCAGCAGAAACTGCTAAGCACCATTTGCTGCCAAAAAGCTTGAGGAAAATGGCCCCTGGGCAGCTACTTTTTCTCTACTTTATACAGAATATGTAAACCTCTGTACAAAGTTTTTGCCGTTACCTCTGTTTTGTTTTTTGTTTGTGATATTGGAAGTGTACGGTTATTCAGCAACTTGGGTGTTGAATAATTGAACTAGACACCACCGTTTATACTATTATGTGTTTTCCACTAAAGTTCAGAATTCCCAGGTACGACCAAAAGTCTGTAGGCGATGGATACTGGTTCATACTGAAAAGTCAACCGCTTTACTGTCTGTGGACAAGATTGAAAGTAAAATTCAGTGGGTTCCTGGGTTTATTAACTTAACGACCCTCAACCCTTCAAAACATGTTTTGATTCTGTTGGACTGAGGACTGATCATGCTTTACATGGGATCAGGCATACCACCATGAACAGAGTCCAACAGTTTGGGTGTAGGGTCATAACAGCATTCTCCCGCAACAGTGGTTCGCTGGCCAAATGCTAGGACCAGTGAAAGTTATCTCTAAGTTGTCCAGCTGGCTAGTTCAGTGTAGAATAAGCGTCCCTGAAAGCTCTATTCATTATGAACCACGAACCAGTGCAAAAGCTAGTCACTGGAAAGGTTAAGGGCAAACCCTGCACAAAGGTGTTGGATTTTGTTAGATTGAGGAAGGATTCCAGTAATTAACTCAAGGGAATTAGGGATAGCATGTCATTTGTGGGATGGGATCGTTGGAGTTTTGTATGTGCCCTTTGGCCATCGCTAACGGAGCTTCAAAACTGAACTTAAAAACGAACCCCCTGTGTCCATTGAACGTATTCTTATCAATCTGTGTATATTGCCATCCTCCAGGTTCAGGAAAACCGAAAAAGTCATCCACCCCCGCCGCCGACTCTCCAAACCTCGAGACTGCGAGTAAATCTCTGAAATCGTCCAAGACAGGTGGGGTGCCAAAGAGCCTTCGCACCCAAAACAGCTCAACAGAAATTGGTGAGACAGTCGTATAATTCCCTCTCCCTCCCCGTTTTTGCACTGTTGTTGGGAAAACAGGAAGTGTGTGGTTGGCTCTTAGAGGTTGTTTGATTTGATTATCATCGGGACTGTCGTTGGGTTTCTTTAAAAGTAACACACATACAAGGGACCGAAAGGCATTGACCTCACTCTGATGACGGAGTTCTGTTGGCATTCAATACATTATGAGTCAATTTTTTGTTTAAAGAGTTCAGTTTGATAACAATTCTATATTAATTAAGTTAGTTTTTAACCAAAATATTTTCGCAACATATCGATTTCGTTTTTTGCTTTATACTCGAAAAAACATGAACAACATGTGTGGCTGAAAATTAGCCAGGTTGTGCCAGGGCTGAATATTATGTGTTTTTCTACGGATGTTACTATGGGATCTGTTAATTTGGGACTGTTACTACCCTCGTTGGGAGATATGGTTCTGATGAGGGTGAAAAATATATCCCCATCATGGTAGCAGATTATGGTGATACTGTATGCCTCTCTAAATATATACAAATTGGGGTATCAGATGACAGTGACTGTATGCTTCACAAAGGCAGGTGTGAAGGACTGTTAGTATCCTCATTTGGGAGAATATGACACCAACCGGTGTACAGCATGTCCCATTTGGGAGAATATTGCACCAATCAGGGTAGAGTATGTCCTATTGGGGAGAATATTGCACCAATCAGTGTGCAGCATGTCCCATTTGGGAAAATATTGCAATCGGTGTACAGTGTCCGATTTGGGAAAATATGGCACCAATTAGTGTACAGGATGTCCCAATTAGGATAGTTTAGGTGACATTGACCACGCAGGGACCATTTTAGCAAAATTTGCAGCAAGTTCAAAACAAGAAAGCAGGTATATGACACTGTGTGTAAAGACAGGGTCACTCTAAATAATATATTTCAAATTGTTATCTGAAGGCCCGATTCCACTAATAAAGTGAGGCTTTAAAGTTGCCAAACAAGCACAAATCTTAAACATGCCAATCATACATTATCTTCAACAAAATTTGCCATACCTGCTGATTATGACAGGATTTCAATTGCCCTCGGTTGTCTAGCGGTATTATTTTTCGGAACTGTTTGGAGCTTCTGTCTGGAGTAAATATTTTCCTTTGAAAATACCGTTGCCACAATAAAACCCTGACGTGACAAAGGAAAGATAACAAAGGTTCCACTAATAAGCACCAGGATCTGTTGTTGTCTTGCGAGTAGGCACTCACCGTGATCTGCAGAACCTCAGCCGTTAACCACGGCCGACAATCTGCAACGGTATCGTGGAATCTCGGAACACTTAGACTTACATGTACCTCCCAAAGTTGCAGCCTAGTCGAACAATCTAGCAGTCCACTGGATTGCAGGTGTATTCCGATGGGAACAGTCTTTCGGTTGTGGCCGGTGCCCTCATCTAGAGACACTCCCTCAGAGTTGATTGTTTTGTCACATGACAGCATGATGTATCACCGGCAGCTTATGTCATCTATATGTGGCTATTTGGCACCTCAATGTTCACTTCAGTAGTAGCTAGTAGAATCAGATGGTCTGAAAGTTTACTGTAACTCTAACATTGGAACTGGTGCCAACTGTCCTGAGAAATGTTTGGGCCAGAAAATTTGTATGAATATTATATTTTAACTGCAAAGGAAGGAGATATTTAATAACATCACAACACATTCAACTGACCTTGTTGATGCTTTTAGTGAAATTTGCAAGTATTTCTAGAACAAATTGAAAGTTTTTTCCTGGTAGGTCTTCGAAATGAGATGATTTAGAGTGAAGCTTTGCTTCCGATTTTACAATCAATTTATTATTTTTTCCAATCCTAAGATACTGACAGCAGTAGCATCATCTGGCCCAGCAGCAGCAACTCCTCCACAAAGACCCCCTCAGTCAAAGTAAAGTCCAAGAACTCAAAGAAGAAAACCAAGGAGTCAAAGGTCAAAGATGGCAGGAAGGACAGTGTCAAAGGTCAGGGCTCAAATGATTCGTCGACGGACACAACCATGGAGGCGATCGAAAATGTCATCCGCAAATGCTACGTTGGTCAAGGGAACGGTGAGAAGGAAAGTGGCGGGGCCGTGTTGTTGCAGCGTGCTGTGCCAGTCTACGGTAAGTGCTT
>CM021528.1:3338246-3348917 GCA_010994315.2 Pisaster ochraceus
ACGCAAGCCCAATTTGGAATAAGTCATTTTTATCTTTTGGACACCCGCGGTGCTAGGGTTAGTTTAACTCCTCGTCTGAGAGAATCAAAAGTGACAGCTAAATAAGGGTGTTAAAATAACACCAATGTAATTTTTCTAGAAATAAGTGTTACTTTAACACCCTAACGGTGTAAAACTTTATTCTTTTTTGGGTAAATAATTATATGTAACAACACCCATGGTGTCAATTTTAACACCATATTTTGCAGTGTACTGTACTTTTTGAAATGCAATCGTGACAAACTAATTCCATCGATTTTGTCAAACTATAATGGGTTTTTTTTAAATAGCAATTAATTTCAGTTAATTAGTTTCACTAGAGGGAATATTACGTTGTGATGTTACTCATTTTAGAAGATTGTATCGACAAGATAAGAGCGTCTGTTTTAATTAATCACGTACTTCGGGCCACATTAATGCCCTTTCTATTTAAAACCAGATAACTATTAAATGCTGGTTTTGAAGATTACTATTGTTTTAATACTCTAATCGCCAAATTAAGTGCATGGGCAGCATGTCTAGATTGATATAAAAGTGTTTGCGCCAAAACACCATCACTTTTCTTAGATTCAGATTGTGGAGATAGCTACACCCAACGATTATAGCACACAATGGATGCGACAAGATTTGCGATTTTATTCCTCATAGGTGATGCGAGCGTTGCAGCCATGGTCGACTTGAAAGTAGGGGTGCTGCACCAACCGGGTAATTTTCAGCTTTTCATAAACGATAAGTTCTTGCTCCCTGCCAGCGAAATTGCCACTGACGCCATTGCTGAGCGCATCCGGGATGGTCGCTACAGTAACTTCGCCATTTCTTTCGTAAACCGGAGCGCTCCCGTGCATGCTGCCGGGGCGGTCGCTGCATCGCTGCGCCACCAAGACCCTCGCGGTGTAGACGCCTTCATTGGACCCCCCGAAAGCTACGACACGGAGCCCGTAGCTGACATGGCTGCCGTCTGGAACCTGCCGGTTCTTTCTGGAGCATCCACTTCGACGCTCCTTGGGGATAAGACGAGATTTCGGACCCTCACGCGAACCGTTCCGAGTATGAGTTTGCTGATCGGCTTTGTCGAGGCACTCTTTGAGAGCCACGGTTGGAAGAAGTGCGCGATAGTGCGTGATGTCAGAGTTGACGATAGTGTGTACTTCAGCCATGTTCTTCCTGCTGCAGTCCTGAATACACTGGAAGCCAACGGGATAATTGTGACGGAGATTTTTGCCAACCAGTATAAAACTTTGGATGAGGCTCTACAGATGGCTGCGTCAGTGGCTGAAGGTAAAGTTTTACTTTGAAGTAAAAACCAAACTCGGTGACTCCTTTGTCTAGAGGGCCCACCTTAATTGCATTACTGCCCAAATCAAGCCTCAGTCACAATGAGAGATTTGGTTTTTAACGGGGATGCTATTTTATAGGGCTTATATGGTTTTGTTTATTATTTGAATGCAATTTCGATTTTTTGTACACTTCTGAATTTTTCGTAATTATCGATCACAAATTTAGGCCCCAACCTCAAGGTTTTGAAAAACTAGAAACACTCATGCCGTTGACGGCGTACGTCAAAATGACAGAGCTTTGACGTCGTTTGTGGGATGTTGCTTTGTGGATGGTATTCAATGGTCAGACAGTAGGAGGGTTGACTACTATTTCTGTGTAATATGCATTCACCACATGATATTGTACTGCATGCTGGCATACTGCATCATCGTTCAAAACCACAGAGGATGCTATTGAATGGTCAGACAGTAGGAGGGTCGACTGTTCATTTTGTATACCTCCATGCTGCAACAAAGCGGCTATACAAAACGGAGCTCCCACATCGTATGACGTAACATGAGTGATGACGTAACAGGGCCTTTTGCGAATCTTTCTTAAAAGCACCGGAGGTATTCAAAATGATTGGCTTTTTTTACACAACTAAAATCTGTGATTAATATCATGTGGATTTCCTTCTTGGGTTTTCTTTGTTCATTTGTTAAAACCTACTTTACTTTCATATTTCATGGCCGAAACTTTACTTTCCTAACAATATGAAATAGTTTTCACATCCATAAACAACGTTAAAACTTAAGTATTTGAAGAAACAAAATGGCACGCACAAAACGCAAAAATGGTTGGGACAAATTTAGTCCAGAATTTCGAATACACGCGCGACTTGCAAGGTTTATAGACCTTTCTATGGCAACGTCACAGCCCGAATTTTTGCCCACCGAGGTTGGAAAACTATGGAAAACCATTCATGCACAGCAAAAACACATATCCAGTTTGTAACAATGTTACGCAACTATTCAAAAATAATGTTTAATTTGTTGGAAACATAGCAACCAATCATGTGAGGCATTTTATTTAATTGAAAGTTTGCAGGAAAATGTTGAATTTTGTCACACCATTCTGTTCGCAATGTTTTGCTAACATTCGGGCGTCCATGCCAACCAGTGCTGGGATGGGACCAATGCTTGGGACCAATTGTGGTCCCGGAAGTTCGAATACGCGCGAGACTTGCACATTGAAGTAAGCAATTAATTGTATCTTGTAATCTCCCGTTGCAGTCGTCTTCTTGAGCACCACTCCAGTGACTGACCTCATGGTTCGGGCCCACCGTCTCGGCCTCACCAGCGGATCGCATGCCTTTCTCTACTGGTATCCGTTTGACTTCTCGGTGTGGAGCACAAGTTCTCAGGTATAATTCTTAAGACTTCATTGTAAATATTGAACTCCCTGGTTGACGTCAAAACATTAATTTTTTTAGAAGAGCAAATCCTTCAACAAAGGTTCAAAGAAAGAAATCACCATGGCAATATTAACATCTGGGTACAATTTCATAGAGCTGCTTTTAAGCACAATAATATTTTGCTTACCAGAGTAAGGTTACCAGCCAAACTACCATGTCACGTTTACACATTGTGACTGGTATCCTGCTCATTTCTGCTTAGCATGAAATTTTTAAGCATTATTTTCTGCTTAAGCAGCTCTATGAAATTGGGCCCAGATCTTAAAGAGCGGCTCCAAGATGCTCTCAATTATTAATTTGTTTAAATAGTTTGCAGTCTACAAGAAATATAAACAAATTATGAGTCCCTGCTCACATTAAAACAGGATGAAAAGTGTTTTTTTTTTCCTCGGGAACACTCCCACAAAAACTCTGAAGAGTGCGAGGTCAAACAAACTACGTGACAAAACGTAATTAACTTGATCTCAGTGCTTTGTGAAGTCGCAAATCAAACGCGCGTATTATTCGAACATGGGGACCCGCTAAAGTTCGTGCGTTTTTTTCCTTTACACGTTTAATCCATGTACGTCTAGTGGGACCAAAGTGGTTCCCTAAAATATGTTTTGAGTACGTGCCAGACTTGGCCTAACTCGGTTTATTTTTAGCGTCTCATATAGGGGATTTTTTAAATGCTGGTATACCGGTAAAACAGACGTGTACATTAAAATGGAATGATTCATATGCAGTTAGTAACTTTTTAACGACTTTCATAATGATTGTAACGTTAATACTTAAATTTTCATTATTGTTGTTTTTTCAGTTTGACAACCTTGATGCTGAGTCGATTGAAGCTCTGAGGGCGCTGTTTGTGATGCGTACCCAGGTTCCAGACACCGCTGAATATCACGAGTTCCATGCTAAGATGCGAGCTAAGCAACAGGCGATGTTTGGCGAACATGAGACCGAGGTTAATAACTTTTAACTCTATTCCAGCAAAATGTCCGAACTCCGGGCTTAAACTGCTGCTTAGGCTTGGCCTAAAGCTCAGGCTTGACTTAGACTCATACTTCTTTGATACCGTCTTCATTTTTACTTGACTTGACAATAAAATAGATAAATGTTGATGATTTTTCCCAACAGGAGTGTTTTTACTCTGCCACGTGGCACGATGCATTTCTGGTATACGCTGACGTCATTAACGACGTTGTGGCCGAAGGTGGTAACGTACGGGATGGCGAGGCAATAACAAAGAGAATGCTGAACCGGACATTTCAAGGTATATTGTAGTAAACACTTTTCAAGCCACAGATAGTGACCATTGCGTGATTCTGTCTTGAAGTCCTACACACAGCATGACTTGGCAGAGAGGGGATGCTTTTCTTTTAAATTTTTACTAGGCACAAGTTCACAATATTCTAGTTCGGATGTTCAAATTTGCAGCATTATTTGGGATGTTTGTTTGCTCTTATCGTTAACTTTTGCTTGCCTCGTTAACTGTTGCTTGTTGTTGACAGGTGTGACTGGACCCATACGGATCAACGATAACGGCGATAGGTACGGGCGATGCGAAATATTGCGTCTGACGGACACGAAAACCGGGGAATTTGGTGTAAGTTTTTTCCCCTATAACCAAGTTGGAGCCCCATGTACTCTACAGGAGTCACAATTTAAGTTATGTATTTCATTGTTTTTCCTATGTAGTTGCAAAGCCCACAGCGATGAACGTCCTTGATATCCTAGACTGGACCATTCCACATAATAAATATCTAAGAGCGGAGATGAGCAACACTCAACAACGTCGGGTATAAGGACACAATTTAAAGTGTGAACGCGTGCTCATTTGAGTATCTAGCTCGAAGTGCATCATACAAAATGCCCCCCGCGTCCGCCATTTTGAGTTTATTTGGACCAGTATGCGCACCCCCCCCCCCCCCCCCCCCCCAGGACAGATGAAGTCACCTATAGCATAAATGGGCGAGTGTTTTCTACCAGGGCCAGGCCCAATTTCATAGCGCTGCTTATACTAAAGCAGGAAAATTTGCTTACGCGTCAGCGTAATTCACAGGTTAGCCAGAAAATCAGGCGGTCAGCTTGCGCGTTTACCATGGAGTGCAGTCTTACGTCGTTCATTTTCATACAGTAAGCACCGGAAGGTTAGCATGCCTTTTCGTGTGCTTACGGTTACCAGCGCTATGAAACGGAAACTTGCGCAGTAAGCACAAATCAGCGGCTCTATGAAATTGGACCCTCATGGTTGTGCGTGGATTCCACCATTACTTTTTAATTCAAAAAAATTGTTTGGTAAAGCTTCGTCAGAATTTGTATATGTTTTGGTTATTATTATTGTTTAACTGTATGCAGCTTGACTTGGGTGATGAGTTTCCCTATATATTCTGCAGTGTGGCTTAAAAAGCCATTAATGACGTGAAAAGCCAATGCATGCAATATACATGTACACGTATGTACATTATGTACGTGCTTCCGTAATTAACTTATCTCTTCGTTCACGTTATACGATCATGTTTGGCGCACACGCGCAAAAGTAGTAAAAACCCGACCACTTTGTGTTTAGTGGCCTTATTTGTCCCGAGAAAAAAAACACGAAAGCGGCAGGTCATTTGACTCTTGTTTGTCTTTGATTGTTTGTAAAATTGCCGCACTTTTGCCGTAAGTAAAATTAAGTGCACCACTTTTCTAAAAGTGCGACGTTTAGCGCGGGCCTAAAAGATTAGTTGTATTTTAATTGACTCGGCAATTCAATTCAATTGGTTCTTAAATTAAGCCCACTTTTAATTACCCCCAGAGCTTCGACGCCAAGTTAGATCATAAAAACCATTATTCATAATTACAAGCTTAGAGGCTGTACGTGTCGTCGTGATCAAAGCATGGAATTAAGAACTCACCTAGTTAGGCCTACTGCGCGTGCGCGCGCAGTAACTGGGTGAGAGTTCATGTACAGCCAAAAGGCCTGCTTAGATCATGACGACACAGCCCCTTTTAGTATTGTTTGTTAATTATTGTTAACTAATCATTCCCGGCAGGTGGTTGGAACTTTTGATGAGGCAACGGGCGTCATCAAAACGTCTGCAAACCACGGGAAAAGAGCACTGACCTCAATTTACCCATAGCCTATAGGATGTTGCTTTTCGGGTAGCCAATCCAAGCAAAAACATCCCACCCATCGAGACAGTACACAGATAAGCAGCTTGCTTTGTTACCAACACCTCATGATCTCAAAAGTCACAGAGCTTCTTCAATCACTTCACTGGGGATCAGTTAAAAAGACAGAAGGGAAAGCACATAGACCGACTTGCTCCCACAATATTGGCCACCAAGACATCAACTACCAGACCATTCCAATCCCAAACCTGACACTGACAGAGTGGGGATGAAGGCGACTGAAGACACCCATTTGAAATTCCGGCCGCCAACTCACAAGTTTATTCCAACTCCGACCCCCAACCAGCAACAACCGCCAACCATCGACTAGTCATGATTGTCGACGTGATAGTTTTCAACGTTGTCGCCGATATCAAAACACGAATTACTGTAGAAGAGATAGGCAGTGTCTTTATCAACCAAAGATCAGCGTCATAATAGTTCTGAACCAGATTCATAAACTTGACATGTCCCTCCGGGACAGTAGTCCTTTCTGAACCATTAGACCGATGTTGCGCCCTCTACCAGCTATACTAATACAACAACAAGCGTCGCCATTCAAGACTATCGGTCATTAGCCCGAACATTCGGTCATTAGCCCGAACATCTGACGTCACACTTCGAGGCTCGTGACTAACGCCAGACCGGATTGTGGCAGATGTACCTTTGACCTAGCATTCATTTCACACGAAGACTCGTAGTCAATTCACACGTACATGTTCACATTACATAGTAAATAAAACAACACTACATGACGGCATGCACTGCAGACGATCGAAAGTGCAAGCTGACAAACTACATCACCTCGTAACCTCGACCAATCATAACACAGATATGCAAAGCTTACGTCACGGCACGTTTATCCAATGAAATCGTTATATCCAATGAAATCGTTGGTCTGTAAACAAGCTGGAAAGTCATTGGCCTCTCACTCAGCCGGTATTCTCTCGTGGATTTCGTTAAATTGGTTCACCGACCACGTGCCTCACGTGGTCGGCGAACCAATGTTTGACACCGCATTTTGGTAAAGGTAAACTCGGACCTAATAGATGGTAAGCCTCGGGCGTTGCATTTCTGGGTAAACGGGATATGAAGTTCAAAAGGTTGTTCTATTTCATAAGTATTTTTTCGGAATCATCAGTTTTAAAACCTTAAAAAAATGTATGCATAGATGGAATATGTTTTCATTATACATTTTCTTGTGTTTATCTTTAAAAAAAAATTATAATCTTTGTACACTCAGCTTTTTGGGTGGTGGGATGTTCAATAATTTTCGGATATGAAAAGAGCGCCCTAAATGTGCCTATACAACATCGTTATGTCTCAAAATTTAGTCTATCATTAATTTTTGGTTTTAACGTTTTTTTTCTGTAAACATGCAAGTTGTTCCTGAGAGAGAGAGAGAGATTTAAAAGCAACTTGTTATTAACTTGAACCAATTACAAAACCATGCCAGGAAAGATGCCAGGGCCAATATATGTCCGATTTGAAACCGGATATAGATGTTTAAAGTTACAAATAGCTATTCGAGAAAGCTATATGCTTTCACGACATATGGGGAAAAACCCTAGTAATATAAGAGGCAGTTATTTCAAAGCTAAATAATTAATCATTGTTGGGTCCCGCCTCTACGAAAGCCCATTAGTGCCATCACTTTTTTTTTTTTTTTTTGGGGGGGGGGGAGCCGTAAAACTTTTTATTTTACGACCAGTCTAGATCTTGGTTCGTCTTTGACTTGTATCATGCGCGCGATATTAGCCGTGGAATGAGGTGAATGCTGCTGGTCTGGCTAAACAAACAACAATAACAATGACAATTTATATAGCGTCCATCCATGAAACATGCTCCTGGGCGCTTAACAATTTAAAACAAAATTAAAATCCATACAGTTAAAAAACCTTAGAGAAAATACAGTTGAAAGGTAATTTACTTATAGGCAGTACCGGTTTACACTAACAAATCAAATAAGTAAACATAGCTAGGATAAACTAGTGACAAAATATATTTGTCTTTATGGCTGTGTCCTCTATCATAAATTTAATTCGGCTTTCAAGCTGCGTTTGTGGCTGTTGGCAGCAACCGGACAACATGTGATACTTTTTGACGTTCTGGCCGTAGCCACTGCATTAAGCCATTAAATCGGACTCGATCACGGCCTATCTAGACGAGTATCAGTAGAGCGCCTCTCATTCCATGGCTAACAACAGGAAAGAAAACAAACAACAGATGCCTGCAACAATCTTTAATTCTTGGAATGCCGGACCCAGGATCCAGGAGCCTCGAAGTGTGGACGCGTCAGATCAATGTTCCGGGTATTTTGCAGGAGTGCCACATTAATGAGCTTTCTATTTAATAGCAACCAATTTGAAAACTTCAAAAAAAAATTAATATTTGGAAGTCTCTTATACTTGAAAACAAACAAGTGTATTTTGTAACAAATAAATTACATTTTTCTTTTCAATTTTAGGTTGGTTAGCCATTTAACTTTTGAGCCAGGGTCATAAAAAATATATTAAAAAATGAAACACCCCCCCCGAAAAAAACACAACCCACCCTGAATGAGTCAAATATAAACTGGCCAGACTCCATCTTGAAAAAAAAAGACACGTGACCTTTTAAATTTAGGGTCATTTTTAGAGAGCTAGTGTACCCCCAAATGCTCCATGTTGAAAAGACAACAAACCCATGGGTACAATATTGAACCATGTAATAACCCATAATAACCATAAACTTCATTATTCTTGATTTTTAAAGAAAACCACATTATGAATGAGGCTTCGCCCATGAGTCTTTCTCTGGTGGTGTAGTGCACCCTGTGGGTGTACAGACAACACATATAGACATAATTTATTTATGGTAAACTTTGCACAAATCTTTGTCTGGTAATGAAGGCATATAATTTCCTTTGAAAAATTTGTATGAAATATTATGGTTTCATGGTTTTCAAACTTGTTAATTTTAAAAATATTTTAGTATAACGCAAATTTAGTTTCATCTATATCCTTTTCTCCAGTTTTAAACGAATTAATTGGTGTCCGTGACCTCAAGTTTCTTTAACACTGCGTTATGATTAAATGAGTTTTGAAAGTAAATTTTAACGAATTAATATATTAGAGTATGAGTTTTTCCTGCAAATATCAACTCAAAAAATCAATTGATTTTACACCCGGCCCATCAGTTTCGTTTGCATCAGCATTCAACACAGTCAAAAGGAAATGCTGATTGAATATATTACTGATCAAGACCATGTAAATTAATTATAGGTAGCAAATATATCATTTCATTTCGCAAATGAAGTAGATTGACTGAACCGAACCACCTGAATGAGAAGAACGAAATAATGTGTGCACGAAAAAAAAATTGAATGCAAAACCGTTTGAATGATTGGGCGTATAAAAAAGAAAAATGCACGAGTTTGAAAAATTCGTATTAATGAAGCCGATTCCGGAAATTTGTAGGCCCGACATTTTTATCATTTGCGTAACCACTGTATCGACATTTCCATTTAAGTTAGCAGCAAATTTGAGAGCATATTCAACCACCCATTCTTTCTTTCTTTTTTACGCTGGGGGCGGCGGTTGGGGGAGGGGGTTCCGCCCTTCCCCCTGCTGTTTGCGCCACTGAACTGGATATGGTTATGTTCGAATCTTATCTAAAAAATATTGTAAGACTAAACTTGTTACGACATTTTGTTTACTGTTAGAAAACATGCATGCTTAAAAATAAACTCGCTTCCTTATTGCATCAATTGTGTTAATTTCATTCGTTACTTTAATAACATATAGGCCCTAGAATTGAAATCTTAGTGAAGGATATTTAACTCCTACGTAGAACCATGGAGGTAGTACGAGCGTCAATAATTACGCCAAAACGAAGAGAGAGCAATACAAGTTATGACGTTTCAGTGAGACGTCTTCCGAAGACAATTTTTTTTCAAGAACGACGGAGCACTACAAAATAATTGACATTATTTTTTCTTTTCCGGCCGACGGCTTTTCCTGCTGGAACATTGGTTAAAACTTTTATATATTTGACCCAACAATTTAATGTATCACTCTATACTGTAAGCAGGCTCACTGGGTAATCGAGGACTCAACTGATGGGTGCCGAGAGTAATTGCCATGCGCAGAGTTTGCCATGTATTTGATGCCAGGTAGGCCTAGGTGCCGAAAAGTGACATGACACCGTGACCGAGGATACTGGTCACTGATCGGCACGGCATCAAACTCGCACCGTGTAAACATGGGTCGAAAAAGTGGACAACTTTTCATCTTTCTAAATGAAAAACAAAGGACCTATACGTGTTCAAACGAAGCCCCGATACGTTTATGATTTTATGAGTATGGCAAAAAGGTCGTGGGTTCGAATCCCACCCGGCTGATATGCCTTCCTTGGACTTTTTTCCCCACATGACTCTGGAAATGAGTAGGCTGCACACATCGGTGTAAAGGGTAAAAACCCACAGAATCTCTCGTCAGTGCAGTGTGGCCAACTATAAATAGATACTTTTTTAGGGCCTACATAAAATAAAACATTTACAAATACAATTTGGGCTAAAATCCGCCCCGTGAGTCGGGCAAAAAAAGGGAAAATATTGCGCACTGCTTTTGAGCATCAACAGTGATAATTACTTTTCCAATATTGGTTGTTGCCTTTTGTTTAGGTTGTCAATTTCTCTAATAATATTTGGGCAGCGGCGTAGCCGGGGGGGGGGGTGGCCTGGGGGCACATGCCCACCCTATACAATTTCAGTGCCCCCCCCC